>JACEVL010000230.1:72500-190000 GCA_020284085.1 Aporrectodea caliginosa | reverse complement strand
AATAACGGCGAGAGTGACAAATACTGATAGTGTTGTATCAGTTACATTGCAAATGTAATTAAGTTATAATTGCAATTACATGCGTGTAAATGTTATTGAATTACAATTACAATTACTTGATTGTGAACGTAATTGAATTACAATTAGATTTTGATTGTAATTCAATTACCAATTACTTTTCAATTATTCCTTTAAAAATGGCGAATGATTTAGAATTTTGTTCAACAATTTTTAATGTACTCTATTTTTAAACTAAAGCATTCAATGTGCCAAGGCCTGTATATTGTAATCTATACATTCAACTGTGTTATAAGTTTGTCAAGTATCCAAAATACGATTTACAATAATGATCCATTAGAACGAGTTAGAGTTTATTTGATTTTAGGAATAGAAGTTTTTCAAAATGATAGTCTGTTGGAGAACTTAGTTGATTGCGCCTGCAGGGTGAGTGAGTCAATTTGTCTAGCAGTGCTAAAAAGACGTTCAACTGGAGCTGAAGATGGAAACTCTGTTAGGCCTATCTGTAGGCAGCCGCAGTAAGCTAGCTAAGAATGAATGCATGACTGCGTGGATAGTCTGATAATGAATGATGGCCAGCCCTTGCCCTTGGGGTGTATCAAAGTGTGCTGTGAGATTGTAAGAGGGGTGTAAACACACGCTATTTTTTTATTATTATGCACTGAACTCAACGCTGACAGGCTGTTGTTATATATAGCGCCTTCTTCAGAAGTTCGTTAAGGCGCTCTATAAACTAGTCGCATGCATTCACTATGGATGGTTCAGTGACCGCAGACAAACAGAGAGATCAACTCAAGTGATCAACTATTAACGAGCCTTCGAACACGGAAGTACTCAACTAATGACGAGCATTCTTCGGAAGAATGCTCGTCATTAGTTGAGCTAACTTCCGTTAATTTCTTCCTATTCTGTAGAACTGATAGGAGACGTGACTGCGACCCTGTATCAAACGATGACTGTTGGTCTGTCTGTCTGTCTGCCTGCCTGATTGTCTCTGTCTGTCTATCCTCTCTCAGACCGTGTCTTGAACATCTGCACTTGTGAATAAGCTGGTGCCCTGCGCTCGTGAATAAGCTGGTGCCCTGCGCTTATCTTTCGAGTGGCGCTTTAGAAGTTTGGAGATTACGATTACGATTACGATCCGTTAGCTTCACTCTGCTCAAGTTTGGTGTTTGGTCTCATCATTTTGTCAGGTAGAGTCTAGAGTTTTGCACTTTGTCAGCTGAGGACCAACTGAGAGTCTCTTTTCCGTCATGGAATTGTAGCTCCACTCTGCTCAAGTTTGGTGTTTGGTCTCTCTGAGAACTGCTCTACTACGTTATGTCCCAAACGGACTACACATATGGGGCGCGGTGGTGTAGGGGTATGTTCGGGGCCTTGCAGCCGGAGAGTTGCGGGTTCGAATTCACCTCAAGCCGCCGCGTAGGGACTCTGGGCAAGTCCTTCACTCGCAATTGCTCATGCGCTTCGGCGTGAAACTCCGATTCAGTGTCCGCGCTGTAGTCGGGTGCGCCTCTGAGTAGAAATCTTGAAAAGGCGCTATAACAAGTGCTCATACATACATACACACATACATAGTACCTTCCATCGCCTGACTGATTGTTTCCCGCGTCCAAAAAGCTTGTCGTTAGAACCAGCTAATTCAAAAGAAAATCGATATAAAATCTAGGCTTTCTGTCTGTTCCCCGTCTGAGCGCTGCTTCTGTCGGCTTCTCTAGATGGAACCATCTTCCGGAGCAACTTAGAAGAATGCTTCCTACAGAAGTATTGCTTGTCTATTTGTCCATCTCGGAAGAATGCAAAAGAAAATTCCTCTATAAATCGTCGCAATTACAATTACAATTAATAATAATAATAATCTTTTCTTTATTGAAGCGCCTGACAAACGCACTGCGCTGTACATTTACATGTTATGCAATTGAAACAATTCACAAGAACACAAATGACAGAAGACATAAATCTTAACTACTAACAGAACAGACAGCCTGCAATACACGGCGCTAATAGCAGCCTACAAAGCATGTCCGCCCTACGCAGCTCGAACTCGGTACCTCTCGCTCTCTATGCCAGCGTGTTATCCAACGCGCTATCGGAGAAACGGACTATCTACACAGCGATCAACGAATCTTTGCGATGATATTTGCAGTGTAGCGGTTAGCGTGCTGGACTGCCAATCGAGTGGTGGGGATTCAAATCCTAGCCAGGGCAGAAATTTAGTTCGAGATTTCTCCTCCAACCGCACCCTAGTCAACTCAGCTACAATGAGTAGGCCTACACTGACCGTGCACTGTCGGTGGGTAGATGAAACGGTGAGGGAGAGGACTGGCCTTTCCACCACACTCACATGCCGAGGCTAGGAAAATGAAGTCGCTAATACATCATACCCATGGCTGCCTCAGGGCCAGCTTAAAGGCATATATATATATATTCCCCAGGGAAAGGGTTAACGGATTGCTCTTCTCTTTTATGCATATTATACATGTACATTTGTACATATGTAAGATGTACATATGTACATGCAGGGCCTACAGTGCGATGAGAGCTTTTCCATTTGCCAGCGATGTCTCAGCTTCATAAATATCTGTGTTGTTGATATATATATATATATATGTAGTGTAGTATGTAGGTGTGTAGTATCAGCCTAGGTGTGTGTGCAGTGACAGCGGCTGGCAGGCAGAGTTGGTGGCCTTGGTGTTGTGTGCAGGCAAGGGATTATCTTGCCAGGGTATAAAACCAGTGTTTTGCGGAGCTGAGGTAGCGACCGGTTGAATATACGAGAGTGTGCTGCTGCTCACCTAGCATTGTGTAATCTGTAGCTTAGTGTATTATGATTAATAAAGGTAAACGTTCTATGCACAGTGTTGAGTTGTATTAGGTAGCGTTAAGTCTAGAACATCCGACAATAGAGACGCTACAACTGGTGGAGAACCGGGGTATCAGTGCAGACACACCTCTCCGCATCTGTATGCTTCTGGACACAGGGCCGATGAGAGGGGGGGTCAGGGGGGGCTGCCGCCCCGGGGCCCGGTTCTATGGAAGGGGCCCTGACAGGAGCCCGTAAATGTATAAAACTTTGCTCAAACTGAAGAAACCTGTGGGTTTTGGGGGCCCGGTTCTATGGCAGGGGCCCAGAAATGTCTAAAACTTTGCTAAAACTGAAGAAACCTGTGGGTTTTGGCCCAATGCAGTCTGTATATGACGGATGCTTGATGAATAATGATACACAGGGCCACAGACGTAATACTGTATTATGGTGTCTGTATATAGGTCACCCGATGTGTCATAGTATTTGACCCACAGTAGAACCGAACACATGTCGTTGTACACGAAGATACGGATGAACAACAATATAGGGCAAGAGATGATTCTTCCTCAGACGTACAACAACCGCATACGCATACCATTTACCTTGGCTCATCCCCAGGGCGGAGGAATGCTGGAAATAATATCTCGCTTGTCTGGCTCTCTGTCTCTGTCTGTCTGTCTCTGTCGGTTTGTCTGTCTCTCTGTCTCTCGCTCTCTCTGTCTCTGTCGCTCTCTGTCGAGTCTCTCTCTCTCTCTGTCTCTCTCTGTCTGTCTCTGTCTCTCGCGCTCCTCTCTCTGTCCGTCTGTCTGTCTGTCTGTCTCTGTATTTCTCTCTCTGTATTTCTGTCTGTGTCTCTCACAAGTCTTATCTATTGCGAAAGTAGTTATTCATGTTCAGAAAACAGTCGCTAATCCATTCGTTTACTTTTAAACAAAATAGCGATTTCAATTAAATTCTTCAAGTTAATAGCTAATTGGTGAAGCTTTATAATAGAGAAATCGGTCTATCGAATCTCTTTACCAGAAAAACAAGACAGTAACGAATGTGACAGTGAAAATTGGACTGAAGAGGTTAGTTAGCACTACAGATAATTCTATTGGCAATGTTGTCAACGAAATCGATTTAGTAGCTCTGTCACTTAACATAGTCTCAGTTGTTCAGTCAAAGAATAAAGGCGCGAGCACAGACTCCCGCCTGTGCTACGACAAATATCCGATCCATCTATGAACTCACCAAAACCTCACCTCTTGCTATCTCTCCACAGGTCTTCCACTCAAAACTGAAAACGCTGCTTTTTCACAAATCCTATCCCGATTCCTACTCCTCCCTCCCTCGCCATTTCAACTCTAAGCAACATCCACCTTAGCCGTCTGACTGTCTGCCTGCCTGACTCTCTGGATTTTGACCCCTGCCTATCGATTCTGTTTGGTTAAGCGCCTGTGAATAAGCTGGTTCCCGCGACTTCGCTTTTGTGGGCGCTGTAGAAATATCGAGTTTACGATTACGATTACCATTACTTTGTGAACTCTGGCCAACCACAATATTTAAAATCAATTCTTATTCCCCAGACTTATCATTATTCAATGAGGTCATCTGATCATCTTTGTCTGGTCATACCTATATCAATCACTGTTCTTGGTGAACGAGCTTTTCAGTTGCTGGACCTACTTTTTGGAGCTATATTCCTGTGTCTGTACGCTTGCTCAGTCGCTTGTGTCATTTCGTTCTCCGTTGCAAACTTACCTCCTTCAAATTGCTTATTCACCGTAGGCTGTCTCTGCCTCTTACGGACTGATCTTTTGGATGTGGACCTGATTACGGTTTGGTTTTGGTGTGCCATCAGTTGATGCCTTGTGCATTAGACACCAGTGCAATAGAAGTTGCTAATTACATTACATTACTTGAAATAGTATAGGTAAATTAATTACTTTGTAACTTCTACGGCGCTGTTCTTGTTCACAAAATATCAAAACCAAGCATGAATCAGCGTAATCAGTAGCCAGCTGATTGCAGATACCAGTCTGACGGTGACCTTGCTAGACAGTACTATGTCCGATAATAACGGCGAGAGTGACAAATACTGATAGTGTTGTATCAGTTACATTGCAAATGTAATTAAGTTATAATTGCAATTACATGCGTGTAAATGTTATTGAATTACAATTACAATTACTTGATTGTGAACGTAATTGAATTACAATTAGATTTTGATTGTAATTCAATTACCAATTACTTTTCAATTATTCCTTTAAAAATGGCGAATGATTTAGAATTTTGTTCAACAATTTTTAATGTACTCTATTTTTAAACTAAAGCATTCAATGTGCCAAGGCCTGTATATTGTAATCTATACATTCAACTGTGTTATAAGTTTGTCAAGTATCCAAAATACGATTTACAATAATGATCCATTAGAACGAGTTAGAGTTTATTTGATTTTAGGAATAGAAGTTTTTCAAAATGATAGTCTGTTGGAGAACTTAGTTGATTGCGCCTGCAGGGTGAGTGAGTCAATTTGTCTAGCAGTGCTAAAAAGACGTTCAACTGGAGCTGAAGATGGAAACTCTGTTAGGCCTATCTGTAGGCAGCCGCAGTAAGCTAGCTAAGAATGAATGCATGACTGCGTGGATAGTCTGATAATGAATGATGGCCAGCCCTTGCCCTTGGGGTGTATCAAAGTGTGCTGTGAGATTGTAAGAGGGGTGTAAACACACGCTATTTTTTTATTATTATGCCCTGAACTCAACGCTGACAGGCTGTTGTTATATATAGCGCCTTCTTCAGAAGTTCGTTAAGGCGCTCTATAAACTAGTCGCATGCATTCACTATGGATGGTTCAGTGACCGCAGACAAACAGAGAGATCAACTCAAGTGATCAACTATTAACGAGCCTTCGAACACGGAAGTACTCAACTAATGACGAGCATTCTTCGGAAGAATGCTCGTCATTAGTTGAGCTAACTTCCGTTAATTTCTTCCTATTCTGTAGAACTGATAGGAGACGTGACTGCGACCCTGTATCAAACGATGACTGTTGGTCTGTCTGTCTGTCTGCCTGCCTGATTGTCTCTGTCTGTCTATCCTCTCTCAGACCGTGTCTTGAACATCTGCACTTGTGAATAAGCTGGTGCCCTGCGCTCGTGAATAAGCTGGTGCCCTGCGCTTATCTTTCGAGTGGCGCTTTAGAAGTTTGGAGATTACGATTACGATTACGATCCGTTAGCTTCACTCTGCTCAAGTTTGGTGTTTGGTCTCATCATTTTGTCAGGTAGAGTCTAGAGTTTTGCACTTTGTCAGCTGAGGACCAACTGAGAGTCTCTTTTCCGTCATGGAATTGTAGCTCCACTCTGCTCAAGTTTGGTGTTTGGTCTCTCTGAGAACTGCTCTACTACGTTATGTCCCAAACGGACTACACATATGGGGCGCGGTGGTGTAGGGGTATGTTCGGGGCCTTGCAGCCGGAGAGTTGCGGGTTCGAATTCACCTCAAGCCGCCGCGTAGGGACTCTGGGCAAGTCCTTCACTCGCAATTGCTCATGCGCTTCGGCGTGAAACTCCGATTCAGTGTCCGCGCTGTAGTCGGGTGCGCCTCTGAGTAGAAATCTTGAAAGGCGCTATAACAAGTGCTCATACATACATACAACATACATAGTACCTTCCATCGCCTGACTGATTGTTTCCCGCGTCCAAAAAGCTTGTCGTTAGAACCAGCTAATTCAAAAGAAAATCGATATAAAATCTAGGCTTTCTGTCTGTTCCCCGTCTGAGCGCTGCTTCTGTCGGCTTCTCTAGATGGAACCATCTTCCGGAGCAACTTAGAAGAATGCTTCCTACAGAAGTATTGCTTGTCTATTTGTCCATCTCGGAAGAATGCAAAAGAAAATTCCTCTATAAATCGTCGCAATTACAATTACAATTAATAATAATAATAATCTTTTCTTTATTGAAGCGCCTGACAAACGCACTGCGCTGTACATTTACATGTTATGCAATTGAAACAATTCACAAGAACACAAATGACAGAAGACATAAATCTTAACTACTAACAGAACAGACAGCCTGCAATACACGGCGCTAATAGCAGCCTACAAAGCATGTCCGCCCTACGCAGCTCGAACTCGGTACCTCTCGCTCTCTATGCCAGCGTGTTATCCAACGCGCTATCGGAGAAACGGACTATCTACACAGCAAAGAAAGGATTGAAAAATTCATTCGATTGGGCATTTGATGATTTTTTCAAATATGTTTGGAGAATTGGTTCACTTTTTGAGGACACATTCGATTGTCGACCATTCGCCGAGATTGATTCGTGCTATTGGCATTATGAATCTATGCTGCGTATGCTGCACGCTGCCCATTTATTAGACTCCAAAGAAATGCACTTTGAGAGCGAATGGTTTGTTGAAGAGATCAGACACGTTTTGTTTCGGTCAAACATATTTGGATACAAGTACCGCAACTTACCAAGACCATTAGACACTTGTGTTAACAGAAGCCAATTATATTTTATAAAAACTCATGATCTGATGGAAAATCTGACTGGATCAACTGATGATCTAGGATTTCAAGTTCGTTCTGAAATATCAAAGGGACTTCTCACAAAAGCTTTCAATTGTGAGGATTCTAAAAGAAACTCAATCGGCAGAGCGACATTGGCCTACTTAGCGGCTCTTCATTTCGCCGCATCAGAATATCAAATTGCTATAGACCTTTGCTCGAGAGTGCACATGGATGAAAAGTCTGAGAAAGAGGAAACAGAAACACTAAATGCAGGTTGCTTGTTGTATATTGAAGACATTTCGATGATAATTGGATTTTATTTGATTTTCAGAAAGACTAGAGACACGTCTTTGCATTACACTAGAAGACCGTTTTTTGTAGATCTGCGTCTTACACCTGATGTGTTTGCTGATTATTTAAAAATTTCATCAATTGAAAGAACAGTTATGGCTTTTGGACCGTATAACATTTCTCAAACTCCAACATTTCCATTGGATGCAATTTTAGTAACCACGACAAATCGTAGATCTTCACAACTATCAAAGAAAAGAAAGAATGTCTCATGCGTTTATCAACGAACCGAACCAATGAATAAATTAGAAGCACCCAGGGAAAGCTCTTTGCCTTACGAAGACAATATTATTCAATTGCTCATGGAATATTCCTTAGGAAATGTAAGATCATTTTACAATGCGATGGGCAAAGACTTTGGTATTCATTTCAATACAGCTGACTGTTACCGTGCTGCGTATCTGTACCAGTGTCATAGATATCCTGAAGTTTTGGATTTGTGCGAACGAATTCTCGATGAGCCAGATCTACACATGGACTTGAAAGAACTTGCATCTGTCAATGTAATGGTGTTGCCTCCGCTTGACTCCTATTTCGACGTTGAAGTCCGATGTTTGCTTGGATTTCACACACTGTTCTGCTATTTATCGTCTCTTTATGAAGATTTGCCGAATATTGAAGGAACTTCTAATTGGGCGTTCAACCAGTTTTTTGTCAAAAAGATTCATTCTAAGAATTGTTTACTTTCTGAAGTTCTTGTTGGAAATTATAGTAAGATACGCCATTATTATTTTCTTGGAGGGCATTTCCTGGCTAGATATTTGAAAGTGAGATGTCTAATCGACCAGAGATCACTCTCACAAGCAATGTTAGAATATAAGAAACTCAAATGTAGTCTACCTTTTGAGTACATCATACGCTGTTTTCTTAAACAAACACTTCGACAGCTTCAGAAAGGAGTGATTGCAGAATACTGAGCAGTTTAAAACATAATTATGTTATTGGCTGTATAACATCGACGATACTTGCAGTATTGTACAAATTCAGTGTCATTGGTTGGATTCTGCTGGGTTTGTTTTGCAGCTTGTGGATATGAATCGCAGTTCTGAGAGACTTTGCGCATACTAAAAATGTTTGTGATGATGATGATGATGATGATAATGATGATGATGATGATGATGCTGATGCTGATGATGATGATGATTATGATGATGATGATGATGATGATGATGATGATGATGATGATGATGATGATGATGATGATGATGATGGTAGCTGATGCGGTGTAGAGTAATGTAGTGTCGTGTAGTTGAGGGTAGCTGATGTGGTGTAGAGTAATGTAGTGTCGTGTATTTGAGGAGCGGTGACATGGTGCAGAGTAATGTGAGAGTCGCGTATATTGTTTTGTATCTAAAGATTTATATAGCGCCTTTATCAGAATAACTATTCAGAAGCGCTCTCAGCACGAAAACCCCGGGAGAAAAGAAACGTCTTTAAAGAACGAGAGACTAAAGAGGAAAACTAGTCATTAGTGTAGCCCTTAATAAGAGGGGGTGGGAGGTCATTCCACAGTAGAGGGACCAACCACAGCAAATGCCCGGCGTTGAGCCAAGGCTGTCCTAGTCCTAGGAACAAAAAGATCTAGCCAATCAGCAGAGCGCAAGGAACGAGATGAGGTCGCAGATAACGGCTTTCGCATGTAGTCAGAAAGATACTTTGGGGCACTGCTCAGCTGCGCCTTTGAGACTAGAAGAGGATCTTATAATGGATGAGCGCAGTGATAGGAAGCCAGTGCAAGACATCAAGCATATTATATGTAGAGATATGCGAAAAGCGAGGGAGCCTAACTGAAGCATTTAAGACTGTTTGAAGGGGAGAAAGACGATGTTTCGGGAGGCCCATAAGAAGTGAGTTGCAGTAGTCAAGTCGGGAACAGATAAACGCATGTAGGCCTACTATGGTGGTAACGACAGAGGGAGAGACCGATCGTCTGATGGCTCTGAGACGCCTCAGTTGACAGAAGCAGGAGCGAGTCAGGTTAGATATGTGCTCCGTGAATGTGAGGGAGGAGTCAAGCGTGACACCCAGGTCACGGACACTAGAAGAGTATGTGTAGGCAGGGAATTTCTCAGTCAGCAATTGAAAGTCAAGTTTGGAAAGCTGTTATCTAGTCCCAAACCAGATCAACTGAATCTTTGTAGCATTTAGGCAGAGTCGGTTAGTCGACATCCAGTAGTGAAGATCAGACGCAAGACATTCAATAGAATGGACTAGTGATAGTTGATCAGATGATGAACCATGAACGAAAGCCTGAGTATCATCTGCATAAAGATGGCCATTTGCCCTGTGTTTAGAAAATAATAGCGAGACGTCGGCAGTAAAGAGAATGTAAAGGATGGGTGACCATGGGTCCAAGTACCGAACCCTGGGGAACGCCAAATTTAACCCCAACCCACTCAGTCCTGGAGTCTCCAAGGCCAAGGACAACCATCTGCGTGCGCTCAGTGAGGTAGGATTTAAACCAAAGGAGGGGAATACCAGAAAGGCCACAGGATAACTCTAATCGCTGAAGCAGAATCTCGTGATCCACCATATCAAAAGCAGAAGAGACGTCAAAAAGTGCCAAGAGAGATAGGTGAGACTGGTCAATAGCTACATATATATCAGACAGGAGGGATAAGAGAGCAGTTTCAGTGGAATGGTGACCCCTGAATCCAGATTGGGCTGCCGGCAGAAGTCCAGCTTGCTCAAAGTAGGGAAGAAGCTGAAGTGATACTAGTCTCTCAAGAGTCTTCGAGACGAACGAAAGATTGGAAATGGGCCAGTAATTTTGACAGGCATTTTGGTCTAGATTTTGTTTCTTCAGAGTCGGGAAAACGAAAGCCCGCTTTTGGGAGGCAGGAAGATAACCTTCAGTCAGTGACCTGTTAAATACATAAACAAGAAAAGGAGCTAAATCATCTAAAATGTTAACCATGACAAATGGGGGAAGAGGGTAAAGTTCACACGATTTTTTGTTAGAAGATCCAATTATTTGACGAATTCCGTTTCAAGAATTGGTTGGAACCTCCAAAACTGTTTTCCGTGTGTGAAAACTGCAGAGGAGGCGCATCAGCTGTCGTCGCTCGAAGGTTGTCAATCTTCTGTGTCATCATTTGGACGAAATCGTTTGCAGAGAAAGCAGAGAAAGCAGAAGGACCGGGCGAGCGCTTGCCCTGTCCCAGTAGGCCGGAGATTGACGAGCAGAGACGTTTAGGATTGTCCTTATGCTGTGTGACGAGGCTTTCCCAGTATATAAGGAGCGGCGACGTGGTGCAGAGTAATTGCTTCCCCCCTGATGGGCGCTGCCAGTATGAGCTCCCCAGTGGAACTGATGACTTATAACCCTTATAGGGTCACGATATTTCTCAACCGATTTTGGTCACCGGGGGGTAAAAAAATACCCCCACTGTGATTCGCATGATTCTTATGGTAAACTCCGATTTTCAAGTATAAAACTAAAAAAAAGTTATTTATAGAAGGTACTGATATAATTATTGTTTTTATTCATGGAGCATAAGCTATTGCTGACGTCATTGTTTACTGTGTAGTAATGTATGCAGACATTTTAGAGACAGTTTTAAAGTATCACAAGAGTTATTCATCTAATATTTATGTATGAAATGTCTGGAGCAGATGTGGTCAGAAGAAACCGGAAGACCGAAGCTTAGATCAACGTGTGCATGCATGGGTGTTTATGCGTGCATGTATGCATAAGTGCATGTACGTACGCATGTATGTAGGCATCTACATGCACATGTATGTATGGATTGAACTATGTATACATGTAGCATATATATATATGTATGTATGACATTGTATGTATGTATGTATGTATTATGCGTATATATATATAATATATATATATATAGAATGTTCAGATACTGATAAGGAGACATTGTAACAGCAAGACACTCATGTGTAAAGCATGCATAATGTTATGTTTATAAATTCCTGAGTAAAATAGCTATGACGTGGTGCATTTTCGTACTTCATAGCTGATTTGGGTGCATGAATAACTAATGAAATTAAATGCATTCTGTGGAGGTAACATGGGTAACAGCTGTAATACAGCTGTTACCCATATTTAACGGGATCTTATGGCTGTCACCTGGATCTTCATGTTACACACACTTTAAAACAGAATGATGGTGACGCTTCAGTTATAGGCTAAGTCAGATGCATTTTTTAACTTACTTGAGTAAGACAAGGAAACGTTGGAAATTCAATAATGGTTTCGCTTCATTCGTATTCTTGTTCTTCACAAGTTCTAGAATTTCTTCGTATGACAGCAGCCTTATAAGAGGAGGTTCATAAATTCCAGACATCTGCTGGTTTCTTTCCAACTTATTGAGTCAAAGTAATCTGACTCAGCAAAGTCAACAGTTGGCACACGGAACTGTCTGACAGTCTCTGAACTTGCCAATATAGCCGATGCGAAACTCCTTTTCTCCATATTACACAACCCCAAGCGTGTACTTCACCAACTCCTACCTCCACTCCGACCCCTCTCCTCTCACCAATTAAGACCTAGAGCACACAGCCATACTCAAGGACAACTCTCAATTTATTCCAAGATCAATATATAAAAATATTTACTAGTTTATTCTGGATATACCTTGTCTCCCAGATGCCAGTTATCTTATTATTATAACTTCTGTCATCGGTTAATATCGCAAACCGAAGATTCTCAGCATGTCCAAATAAGGCAATCCATGTAGGGGCCTACTATTGAATCAACAATCTCCAACATATCTTTGGACAAGTATCTTGAAAATGCAATCATTCGATGAAGTTTGCGATATCCTTCTGTGATGGTTGTTTTGCAGACGCAACATGGAAACGCAGAATTCTGTTAGCAGTAAGTTGTAAGCCATCTTGAATGAACAACTGGACCTGGTTTTCGATTAGCAACTTCATCAGGGCGTCACGGCATTTCCCAGCAGCTTTGTATCATCGTTCCTCAACACGGACTCCCAACACAGGCCCTGTTCCAATTGGCGCGCTCTACTACAGTAGCGCGGTTGATGTACGCATCCCCGGTTTGGTGGGGCTTCACAAGTGGAAGGGACAGGGAGCGCCCTGAGAGATTCATGCAACGAATTGTACGCGCGGGACTTCTCCCTGTGAACACCCTACTGTGGCTAACCTGGCGAGTGAAGCAGACGATGTTCTGTTTAATGCCATACTAACAGACTCGGAGCATGTATTAAGACGGCTTTGCCCAGCACATCGAGCAACTCAGTACAATCTGCGCACTCGTCCACATCCATTTGTCCTCCCAAATAAAGACGATAAAAACTTCATTCCACGCATGATGTTTAAAAACATTTATTAGAGTCCCATATCTATACAATAAAGCCAAGCTTATCTACCTGACCCAGAATGACTCTTCAAGCCTTAACACGTTTCACTGTAGCCTACAGTAACTATCGATGAATGAATCTTGTAACTAGCTGCGTTATGACAGCTAGAGTTGATCAATAAACGAAAATACAATAGGATGCGCCTCCCATTCTGCTATATATCAGCAACTGCTGGATCCTCTCATTCATTCATTCAATTAATTTTATTCATTTTGAAGACGTAGCGCCAATTCACGAAACCTACTTAGGAGCTCTCCAAGCTAAGCCGCTACTTTATTGTTTCCTCTCGTTCGTTATTATCACGAACGAACAGGGAGAACTTCATCATGTCAGCACATGTCGGAAGCACCGTTTGCAGCAATTCTAAAGGAAAGCCAAATACTGGACAACTACTAGTTTCTCTTGGTTTCGGCTTCTTCTTTGCCATTCTTGCAGTCGACCTTTGATTCATTTTTTCATTCATTCATTACAGAGATTTATATAGCATCCCTTCATGGCTACTACTCAGAAGTGCAATCGACCCAAGAACGGCTAAAAGGGACAGTTTTGAGGTTAGAATAGAACGTATCAGAACGGACCCTGGAGAGCACCAAGAGGAACCCTGTTCCAGACCGAGGGGCCAACGACCCAGAATTCGCGGTTCTGCCTATTAGATGTACTGGCAAAAGGGACAAGGAGCACACCCAGCTCAGTTTAGCGGAGGCAGCAACGGGCCCAGACACCCGGGGAATGGCAGCAGAGATCGCGAAGGTAGACCGAGGCAAGGCCCAACAAGCACCGCCAGACCAAAGCAGCTATCCTGTATGTCATTCATGCTGGAGTGGGAGCCAGTGCAGCACGTCCAATATATAGCCAGAGACGTAACCGAATCTAGGAATGCGTTTCAGTCTTCAACTTACTAAGAAAAGACATAGCCATAACAAATCATATTAGTGAAAACACAGCATTGCAAGTTTATCGAAATTCAAGACGTCTCTCCAAAATTTAGGAATATCTGTTTTTTTCGTAGCCTTGGGGCACCTCAAGAAATGCATCAAATCCAATATTATTTTACCACCAGGCTACTGTACGCAGTACACAACTTTCGCACACCCTACCGATTCTTAAATGTTAACTTCATTTTTTCACTCCACCCTATTACACATACCACTAAGAAAACGATATAGTGTACAGAGTAGCGTGTTGTCGTATAGCGTGTTTATTCATATTCGTTTAATTTCAAAATAATCCAGTTGACAAAACGCAACAGGTTACAAGTAACACAATTAGCTAATAGAGTCAGGCTAAAGATAATAATTCAAAACAGATACAAGTAATTATAATACAATTAATACGTATCTTTAAACAAGATTCTTGGTATGTAATTACATTTATCATTGATTGGGAGATTAAAATTATGAATTCTAGGTCGTAAGTTATATTTGATTTGCTGTGTAGGCGGGAAAATTCCTCGGAGAACATGACATGATTCCCCACAAATAGCCCGAAATAAGCCAGTGTTGTAGTGTAATATGCCAAAAATAATTTCTGTTGACGGCAAAGGCCTTTGTTGTCTTATATTATAAATTGTCGTTAATCTCTGGATCCATTCGTAGCCTGTTGCACCGCTGTTAGCCTATACTGTCCGTACGCTGATCGAAGTCCGAAACCTGGAGAAAGGAGGAGGTCGAAGCGAATCATTCTTGTTTTGACACACAGTGTCGTTAAACAGAAACTAAAATAACAATTCCTAGATTGGGACACTTGAGCATCGGAAATACACTGTCGCCGAGCCATCGTAGATTCAGTGGCATCTTCCCGCACTAGTTCCGGACCGCTGCTGTAGCGGTTCCGTGAGCAACTCCGCAGCATATCCTGAGCGCCTGGGCTTGGATGGTCTCTATCTTCTTGAGTTGAGCGTCGCTGGCCGTGTAGAAAGCGACTGCCCGTAGTCCAGGATCGGTCGGATCAGGGCTCGGCAGGGTATCAAAAGGGCTCTGTAACTCGCTTCCCATTTGTTGCCCGACACAGATCGCAGGAGTCCGAGTCTATTTCTGCTCTTCGATGTGACGGTTCCACGTTTAATCTACAATCAAACACAACACCCAGGAATTTGGCGGTGGTGCTAAACCTCCATCTTCTTACCAAGTACCTTCAGTTCCACGTCGACTGCTCCTTCCCTGATATGGCTGAAGACAACTGATGCTCTTAGCTTACCCCTCTCAATGCGTACGTACTAAATGGATGGCCCATTATGACCAGGCATTCATTCATTCATTCATTCAGAGCATTTATTTAGCGCCTCTTCAAGAAGCTTCTCAGAAGGCATTATTTAAACTCATGTTTGTTAAGCAGCTTCAGTGTTGCAGCCTGGCTGACTGCATGCAACTTATCTATGCATCACCCTGCAGGAGACGGCCAAAACCAGTTTTCTAACTACCATGTTGCACAGACTTTGAGCCATTTAATGCTAGCAGGATCCTTTTTATTTTAATCTAATACTGCCTGTAGCCTGAGCAACTGTTCCAACAGATGTTGTGAGTATTTATAACAATAATTATTAATCAAATGGGTTTGAAATAGAAGAAGAAAAAGGTCAGTCCCTTGAGCAGCCATGGGTATGAAGTATTAGTGACTTCATTTTCTTAGTCTCAGCATACAAGGGTGCGTGACCATTAAAGATCGTTGTGTTCAGTTTTAATTAAGTCAGCCTTGTCGCTAATCACTACAGCCTAGTGCCTGCAGAGATCTACAGGTTCAAAGTTCCACACGTTGATGTAAACTTATCAGGCGTTCTTGTGCATGGGACTTTCCTCTTGGACAATCTTCCGTTACACGGGTATGCATACTTTTTTAATTGATTCAGGTCAGCAGGCATTTCCTGTTTACATGAAGTCACATTTGTTTAATTCAGGGCTTTTTGGAAGAGCTGGAAAGGCACTATATAATTGTTTGCATTACATCACATTACATCTTCATAAATAACTGTAGTGCATATAGTTGCTTGCATAAATGTAGTTGGCAAATAATTATATAGCAGGGTATATGAATAATATAAACTTTCCTCACGTCAATACTTCAATCAGTGGCAAAATGTCACTGACTCGTGATATATGTGACATTAGCGAGCACAGTGCTCTATTTGTTTGGTGCTCACTTTGTTGCAGTATTTTGTGCTGATCTCTAGCAAATTTATTTCCTCATGTTTTATGATTTTATTTTTCTGGGCATGTCGAGGTGCTTGCTACATCCTGATGCTTGCATACTGAACTCTGTTTCAGGGAAGCTCACATCCTTTTTTACTTAGGTAAACATTATTACTACGGAGTTACAGCTGCAGATACTCTATTGAAGTCTTTGGAACTCATCACTTAGCATCAACATACTTGGCAGTATTTTCAAACAAAAGTTCTTCTTCATCAGCAAGATCTGATGAATTGTTGAAAACTAATGCATTAATAAGCTTTTGGTTTTTATTGGAAATCTAGCAGATGTTAGGGAACCAGCGTGTTGCATAAACTTTGACATTGTCAGTGATTTAAATAAAAATATGTATGTATGTATGACATTGTATGTATGTGTGTATGTATGTATGTATGTATGTATGTATGTATGTATGTATGTATGTATGTATGTATGTATGTATGTATGTATGTATGTATGTATGTATGTATGCATGTATGTATGTATGTATGTATGTATGTATGTATGGCCCATTGGCGCATGTGCTGTTAGAAAGAGTAGGGTATACATCAATTGCTATAATGATGTTGTTTACATGATGGTTGAAGCTAAATTGTTCTGTCACCGTGGCATCTAGGATCTATAGTGTAATTGCTTCTGTCTGTTTCCCACATGATTTGAAATGATTTCATATGCAACCTATAGTAGTTGAAATAACATTTGAAAAAGTCTGCTTCTCTGCAAGTTTCAGTCCCACTCTGAGGTTCTTAAACGCATTTATACTATGGCCATGATGTTTTTTCAGTGTAGCGTAATAGCTTCAAACACGAAATGGGTGTCGTTTGAAAGCACGTATTTTGATGAAGAATCATTCTGTCTGTTATGTCTCGCTTGGCAATAGGTTACAAGACCTATCTGATAATTACTGTTGCGTTTATTGTTGGAAATCTGGGCTTTGGCACATGAAATCATATGGCATCACGTATTGCCTACCTGATATGCTTCAGTACGACTGAGATCACAATAAGGCAATAGTGCCAACAGACATGATTACGGATTAAGGTGGTTTTGCTAGACATCCATCCGTCACACCAACCATTAGCCACTGGATCAGTGGCCAATGGTTATTGTGACTGATGTCTTGCATATTGTGAGACAAGACATTGTCTTAGAACTTAGATCAGCCTAGGCTGCATGATTGGATATTGAATGGAATGTTGTCGTGTATTGTCAGCTTTCTGTTGTTTTTATTTCCAGACAATTTCTATGACTGACAATATGTCCGTTGTATTTGCTGGAATGCGCCATGGATTGTGGGCCAATCTGCGTCTCCTGGTTGTTATCTGGCTAATCTGCCTGACTCAGTTGCCATTCGAAACAGATGCCAAGTGTCTTCAGGACAAAGGTTTTTCATCCTATAGATATCAGATAATTAATTTCACTTGCAATGTCCTCGTTCATTTTGTTATAGGCTATTTGTTAATTAATATTTTCTAAATTGCTCAAGTTTGAACACTAGGACTTCTTGATGAGCTGGATTAATATTGGTCTATATACTAAACCTGCATTGGTTTCTGGATTGACCTTCTTGCATTGACTCATAAACAATGACATTGTCTGGTCGAGTATAAATGTCAGGTCGTTGCATATACCTTTGATATTGCATTTCTAATTGACTTGTTTCTTAATAAAAGGTGATTGATTGGTGAAGGAATTTCTTGATTGATCATTTAATTATTTTATCTGTTCCGTGATTGATCACTTGATTGGTTATGTTTGTTTATGCAGAGGTCAATCCAAAGCGTCATTTCTACTACAATGGTTCGAGCTTACCAATCGTCATTGAAACGAGTAAGAGGTCATCGCATCAACTTGTTAGTCGCATTTTGCGTATCCTTCTTCTGGAAGTGGTTGGCTATGCTAAGGTGGAGCTAAGGAATGGATCCAACTCCATGCAAACATCTGAAGTTCTTGACCACCTGTCGGGGTAAGATATAAATAATCCTTCATTGCAACTACTGTAATAATAATTATTAATGATATAGTAGACGAGAAATGTCTGTCATAGTTTGAACACTAAACATTGAAAACTCAGAAAGTTCAAAGTCAACTAAATAGGGCCTACACACAATACAATAAAACTGGCCTACTTTGAGACAATACCGTAAATTTCATAGTATTAGTCATTTGTTAATAGAATTAGTTAAGAAATGGACAATGTGAGACATGGGAAACAGGATCATGTAGCGATTACAGCACAAAATGTTGCAATTCTGTAATGTTTGCAATACACAGCCATTATAATACTCTGCTGTTATGTAACACGTTATGTCTACAAACTTTACTCTCAGATTTTCATGGGATGACTGTTGCCACACGGTCGACTCTGGACCCTCGACTGTTATGGAAAACATCAGCATGTTTACAATGCTTGTAGACAGCTGAATTGATTCTGGTGCAGGTCTTTCGTTAAGTTAAAAATTAGAAAGGCATACACTTAACCTCGATTTATCTTTGCAGCCTTGTGCTTCACAATTAAGTATCATTATTTTAGTCTTCCTATAATGTTATGCAGGAAAGAACGAGTGCCACAAGAATACACTGTCGCCGAGCCATCGTAGATTCAGTGGCATCTTCCCGCACTAGTTCCGGACCGCTGCTGTAGCGGTTCCGTGAGCAACTCGGCAGCATATCCTGAGCGCCTGGGCTTGGATGGTCTCTATCTTGTTGAGTTGAGCGTCGCTGGCCGTGTAGAAAGCGACTGCCCGTAGTCCAGGATCGGTCGGATCAGGGCTCGGCAGGGTATCAAAAGGGCTCTGTAACTCGCTTCCCATTTGTTGCCCGACACAGATCGCAGGAGTCCGAGTCTATTTCTGCTCTTCGATGTGACGGTTCCACGTTTAATCTACAATCAAACACAACACCCAGGAATTTGGCGGTGGTGCTAAACCTCCATCTTCTTACCAAGTACCTTCAGTTCCACGTCGACTGCTCCTTCCCTGATATGGCTGAAGACAACTGATGCTCTTAGCTTACCCCTCTCAATGCGTACGTACTAAATGGATGACCAGGCATTCATTCATTCATTTATTCATTCAGAGCATTTTATTTAGCGCCTCTTCAAGAAGCTACTCAGAAGGTATTATTCAAACTCATTTTTTTTAATATAATGCAGCTTCAGTGTTACAGCCTGGCTGACTGCATGCAACTTATCTATGCATCACCCTGCAGGAGACGGCCAAAACCAGTTTTCTAACTACCATGTTGCAAAGACTTTGAGCCATTTAATGCTAGCAGGATCCTTTTTATTTTAATCTAATACTGCCTGCAGCCTGAACCCCTGTTGTCAACAGATGTTGTGAGTATTTTTATAACAATAATTACTAATCAAATTGGTTTGAAGTAGAAGAAGAAAAAGATCAGTCCCTTGAGCAGCCATGGGTATGAAGTATTAGTGACTTCATTTTCTTAGTCTCAGCATACAAGGGCGCGTGACCATTAAAGAGCGTTGTGTTCAGTTTTAATTAAGTCAGCCTTGTCGCTAATCACTACAGCCTAGTGCCTGCAGAGATCTACAGGTTCAAAGTTCCACACGTTGATGTAAACTTATCAGGCGTTCTTGTGCATGGGACTTTCCTCTTGGACAATCTTCCGTTACATGGGTATGCATACTTTTTTAATTGATTCAGGTCAGCAGGCATTTCCTGTTTACATGAAGTCACATTTGTTTAATTCAATGCTTTTGGGAAGTGCTGGAAAGGCACTATATAATTTTTTGCATTACATCACATTGCATCTTCAGGAAGGGCATTTATGCAAATGTCTAAATAAGTGTAGTACGTATAGTTGCTTGCATAAATGTAGTTAGCAAATAATTATATAACAGGTATATGAATAATATAATATGAACTTTCCTCACATCAATACTTCAATCAGTGGCAAAATGTCACTGACTCGTGATATAATTATGTGACTTTAGCGAGCACAGTGCTCTCTTTGTTTGGTGCTCACTTTGTTGCAGTATTTGGTGCTGATCTCTAGCACATTTATTTGCTCATGTGTTATGAACTCATTCTATTTTGGGGCATGTAGATTGTAGAGGTGCTTGCTACGTCCTGGTGCTTGCATACTGAACTCTGATTCAGAGAATCTCAAATCCTTTTTGACTTCGGTAAACATTATTACTGAGTTACAGCAGATAGCCTACTCTATTGAAGTCTTTGGGACTCATCACTTAGCTTTAATATACTTGGCAGAAATTTCGAAGAAAAGTTCTTCTTCATCAGCAAGACCTGATAAATTGTTGAAACCTAATATATTAATTAATCAGCTGTTGGTTTTTATTGGAAATCTAGCAGATGTTAGGAAACCAGTGTGTTGCATAAACTTTGACATGTCGGTGATTGATATAAATGCATGTATGTATGTATGTATGTATGTATGTATGTATGTATGTATGTTTGTATGCATGCATGCATGCATGTATGTATGTATGTATGCATGCATGTATGTATGTATGTATGTATGTATGTATGTATGTATGTATATGTATGTGGTTGTGCATGTATGCCCATTAGCGCATGTGCTGTTAGAAAGAGAAGGGTAGGCCTATCCATCAATTATTATAATGATGTTGTTTACATGATGGTTGAAGCTAAATTGTTCTGTCACCGTGCCATCTACGATCTAGATTGTAATTGTTTCTGTCTGTTTCCCACATTATATGAAATGATTTCATATGCAACCTATAATAGTAGTTGAAATAACATTTGAAAAAGTCTGCTTCTCTGCAAGTTTCAGTCCCACTCTGAGGTTCTTAAATCCATGATGTTTTTTCAGTGTAGCGTAATAGCATCAAACACGAAATGGGTGTCGTTTGAAAGCACATAATTATTTTGATGAAGAATCATTCTGTCTGTTATGTCTCGCCTGGCAATAGGTTACAAGACCTATCTGATAATTACAGTTGTGTTTATTGTTGGACACTTCCTTTTCTGGGCTTTGCACATGAAATCATATGGCATCACGTATTGCCTACCTGATTATGCTTCAGTACGACTGAGATCACAATAAGGCAATAGTGCCAACAGACATGATTACGGATTAAGGTGGTTTTGCTAGACATCCATCCGTCACACCAACCATTAGCCACTGGATCAGTGGCCAATGGTTATTGTGACTGATGTCTTGCATATTGTGAGACAAGACATTGTCTTAGAACTTAGATCAGCCTAGGCTGCATGATTGGATATTGAATGGAATGTTGTCGTGTATTGTCAGCTTTCTGTTGTTTTTATTTCCAGACAATTTCTATGACTGACAATATGTCCGTTGTATTTGCTGGAATGCGCCATGGATTGTGGGCCAATCTGCGTCTCCTGGTTGTTATCTGGCTAATCTGCCTGACTCAGTTGCCATTCGAAACAGATGCCAAGTGTCTTCAGGACAAAGGTTTTTCATCCTATAGATATCAGATAATTAATTTCACTTGCAATGTCCTCGTTCATTTTGTTATAGGCTATTTGTTAATTAATATTTTCTAAATTGCTCAAGTTTGAACACTAGGACTTCTTGATGAGCTGGATTAATATTGGTATATATACTAAACCTGCGCGTGTGTTTCTGGATTGACCTTCTTGGCATTGACTCATAAACAATGACATTGTCTGGTCGAGTATAATAAATGTCAGGTCGTTGCATATACCTTTGATATTGCATTTCTAATTGACTTGTTTCTTAATAAAAGGTGATTGATTGGTGAAGGAATTTCTTGATTGATCATTTAATTATTTTATCTGTTCCGTGATTGATCACTTGATTGGTTATGTTTGTTTATGCAGAGGTCAATCCAAAGCGTCATTTCTACTACAATGGTTCGAGCTTACCAATCGTCATTGAAACGAGTAAGAGGTCATCGCATCAACTTGTTAGTCGCATTTTGCGTATCCTTCTTCTGGAAGTGGTTGGCTATGCTAAGGTGGAGCTAAGGAATGGATCCAACTCCATGCAAACATCTGAAGTTCTTGACCACCTGTCGGGGTAAGATATAAATAATCCTTCATTGCAACTACTGTAATAATAATTATTAATGATATAGTAGACGAGAAATGTCTGTCATAGTTTGAACACTAAACATTGAAAACTCAGAAAGTTCAAAGTCAACTAAATAGGGCCTACACACAATACAATAAAACTGGCCTACTTTGAGACAATACCGTAAATTTCATAGTATTAGTCATTTGTTAATAGAATTAGTTAAGAAATGGACAATGTGAGACATGGGAAACAGGATCATGTAGCGATTACAGCACAAAATGTTGCAATTCTGTAATGTTTGCAATACACAGCCATTATAATACTCTGCTGTTATGTAACACGTTATGACTGACTGACTGACCGAATAATTGACTGACCGAATGACTGACCGAATGACTGATTGACCAACTGACTGACTGACCAACTGACTGACTGAGACTGACCAAATGAGTGACTGACTGACCAAATGATTGACCACATGACTGACTGACTTATATTTAAATGATTGATTGAATAACTGAATGATTTATAAATTGATTGATTTATTCACTGGCTGATCGGTTTACTGACAGATTGATTGAACCACAATTATAAGTACAGCGTATATAGCCAACATTTCAAAGGGTACAAGTGCTCAACTCGACAGGGCTCAAAAGTTTGGCTAATATTGTTGTAGAACTTGTCTAGAGATGTCTGGCAACCAACCATTATGCGTTATGAAGATTAAAGTTAAGTGTACAATTTTGCGGCACTTGGTCAAAAGAACACGCCCTGCCTGAAAGGGTACAAAGTGGATAAAGTAAAAGCCCCAATGGAAAGGTACAGATTAGACAAAGAGTACAAGAGTAAAAGACAAGGAGCAGGACATGGAAAGCATGGCAGGGCAAGACAAACTGCAAAAGCAGAAGATAAGAACCAAGAGAGAACATGACAAGACCACAGACAACAGAGGATCAGACCGTACAAGGACCAGACTAGAGATAAGGCTGCACAGATAAGTCGTCAGACTTCAGAAAAAGACGGATAAAGCCAGACTAAACACAGCAACTGGTACCTGAAAGAATATAACTCCCTGAAAACTGCAAAGATTTCAAAAGCTAACAACTCATCGCCTCAAAAAAGAGTAAGTGACAGCTTTCTGGCCACTGCCTTCTACAAGTGGATTAACAAAGACCAAACAGTGCAGGCAGCCCCTTATGCAGTTTCTGACTAGGAACTAAGAAAGGTCTCTCCTCCTCCCTCCTTCTCCTCCTCCCTTCCTCTTCCTCCTCCTCCTCCTTCTTCTCCTCCTCCTCCTCCTCCTTTTCTACATCCTTCTCCTCCTCCTTCTCCTCCACTTCCTCTTTCTCCTCCTCCTTCTCCTCCTCCTCCTTCACCTATTCCTTTTCCTAGAGAGCAAAAACAGGCCAAAAATGAATGCATTTTCCACTTTATCACTGACAATGAGCAAAGATTTCTCCTTATCACTGAGTGACACTGACAATGAACCAACAAACAGCAAACAATGAAAGCCATTCCTCCTCTATCACTCAAATTCCCTCAACAAATGCCAAAAAGTGAAGACCCTTCCAAACTGCTGCCCCAGAGAAGGGTAACCAAGGCCTAACATCCTTGGCTTTCCTACCATGAAGCAACAGAGGCCATTCAATAAGCAACGGCTGGCAACATTCTCACTCACAGCAATAAGGGCCATATATATCAGAAGTAAATGTCAAAGGCATGGCTGTTGGCCCTTGCTGCAAAGGGAGGCTGGAACGATTCGAACGAAGGAAAGGAGGGTGGCAGTGATCCACTGAGTAGTAACAGGAGTGATAGCTTTATAAGGATAAACAGATGAGGGTGACAAGTAGTGCCAAGATCCATCCCACAGCGCCAGGCTTTCCTGCTTCTTGTGTATGAAACTTGAACCCCTGCAGTAAATACCCTGATGAAAACCTTGACAAATACTATAAACCTCATGGTAAATGCCTTCAAAGGTAGCACCACGTTACTCAAAGTTCCATACCTAGTACTACACTGCAGTTGTATACGATGCAAACAGAATCTACTTTGCTTTAATACAAACCCCACAATAAGCACTGGCTCTAGCAGACTTGATTTGATATAGCACCAGTCAGTAAGTCAATGGTCAAGTGGTTAGGATTCACGTTGGCGGCCTGGGTTCGATCCTTGGTGTGAGAACAAAATTTCTGGGATGTGGTGGTGTAGCAGCAATGCAGCATGTTCTGTGTCTTGTAACCAAAGGGTCGCATGTTCGAATCTATCTTAAGCCACTAAGTAGCGACCCTGGACAAGTTGCTAACCCAGGATTATTGTCTGTGAGGAAACCAATGGGAAACCACCTCACTCATCTCATGCCTGGGTGGGATAAAAAGCCAATGGATCTGCCTTCAGGCAGAGAACTCATCATCATCATCCTCAGTTAATAAGCTGGTCTCCATGAAGTTGCTTTGCATAGCATGGAGAAATTTTGGAGATCTTCATTAACATCAAATTAAATTACATTACATTACAAGCCTTGTTGTGATCCAGATGAAATCCCACCAAAAGATGGCTACCATACTTAACACAAAACATCCAATGAATACTGATGGAAATCATTTGGACCATGTATGAGGTGATGTCTCCACAATAAAAACAATGATCAAGTACTCATGACAGAGAAACAAACAAACAAACACACAAAGACCCATATGGGCATACTTTAACAAGTACTCTGTTGAATACTCTCACAGCAATCAATACTAACTGCTACTATGATTAATACTATGATTAATACTATGATTAATACTATGATTAATACTATTCATACTATGATTAATACTATTGTACAAGTACTTTAAAGTACTTACGCGATTGCCTTTTTCTCCGATGCACTTGCATCCTCCCACCAGAGTGCAGCCTCCGCACTCAGGCATTGAACCTGAGTCAAACGGCTGTTGTCTTGAGTCAAACTGCTGCTGTGCAGAAAGCCAGAAAGAAAAACAACCATCAGTTAACTGGAATAAGAATTGCTCAACTCATTTTTACAAGGCACCCTTGTAACGGCATGGCCGTGTTACGGCGCCATATAAATTGTCGTTATTATTATTATTGTAATTGTAATTGAACATTTGCATAGCAATTATTATTATTATTATTATTATTATTATTATTATTATTATTATTATTATTATATTATTATTATTATTATTATTATCATTATTATCATTATAATTATTATTATTATTATTATTATTATTAGCAAACATAAAATCCACAGTGAATGCCATTCATGCAAAGAACCACACTCAGAGTCACAGGGTACAGAAGCTCTCTCTAATTCAAAAACACACTTGCATATTTTGCCACTCAGCCTTTTTAACGTCAGAGTTGACAAATCTGTAAAGAAGTGAAAGCAGTAGTGCCAGAAAGGGAAAAGGTTAAATTTTCATCAGTAAATATTCCAGCCTGGAGGGCAAAGCAAGGTTAACTGCACAATGACCCCTGAATTCTCAAATTTTCAGTTCCTCAATCATCATTGCCAATCACCCGCCATCATCTGCCTCAGGCTCCTCTATCCATCACTCCTAGGGCTTTCCACTCAAAGCTGAAGTTTCACCTCTTCAAGAATTCATACCCTGACTCATCTGATCCTCCACCTTCAAATTCTCAACCTAAATGACCCTAACTACACCGGCATTAACAGCTGCTCTGCCCCTCTGACCTCCTGGCAACTGGACTCCAACATCCTTTTGACCACCCTTTAGACAACCACTCTGACTCAGTGCTCGTCAATAAGCTGGTGCCCTGCGCATGGCATTTGAGTGGCACTTTAAATATTCGGAGATTACAATTACTACAAGAGAGGCCCAGAGTCATGGTGTCATTGGAAGGTCAACCGTGAACTGAACACTATGCTGTCAACTTTGGATGAGAATCCATTGGTTGGGCTCCACTGGTGACCATTCTAGTGTTCTGGGGGAATGGTTTGCTAAACTGATCAAATGATAAACTGTTCTTAAAGACAGTTAACAACAGTTAGAGTGCCTCTGATTATTGATGTGGCAATAGATAAATTTCTGCAATATATAAATAAATAAACTAAAGACAGAAGTGAAGCATTTGGCTCTTAAACCAATGACTGAATCACTGGAAATACTGCTACTTAAAATTTTAGAAGCAGTTTTGTTAGTGGCCAAATATATTTCACTTAAAATGGTCCATAGATACAGACAGAGAGACACAGACATCGTTAGATAATGGCACATGGCAGTGAACAACCCAATGAGAGTGGAGATTTCAAAACACCTTTCTGAAGGAGCAGGTATTTGATCTCCCAACATCTAAGTGGAGAGTCTGAGTCTAGCATGGTAAGTGGTAACCACTAGAATGTGACACACAGCATAGAAATACGGAAAGATCAATTATCTAACCAAAACTGCTAATTGTAATTGAACATTTATTTATAGTAGAGCCGCTCAAATGGCAAACTAAACAGTGGTCCATATGATGCAAATGCTGCAAGGATCCACCCATTGGCAACCTGGCTGCAAGTATAACCCTATATAGCCATGCACGGTTGCACACACACCCTGACTCTTCCAGTCAGGGCGGTGTGCACCACAAGATATCAGCCCTTCTGGCTGTGGCCAAAGACCTCATCCTATGTGAGCCGCCTGCGATAAGCTCCACTCAACGCGCGGCCGTTGATAGACAAGGCACATAAATCACTTTTCCACATTTCAAGAGGAGCGAACTTATCCAAGGTAATAACTAATCACAGTTCCAAAATATTTACCACAGTCTGAATCATCATGGGTAACATGAAGAAGAAGAAGAGCAGTCCCTTGAGCTAACCCTCAGGCAGCCATGGGTATGAAGTGTTATAGCGACTTCATTTTCTTAGCCTCGGCAAATGAGGGCGGGTGGCGAATCCTCTCCCTCACCATTTCATCTTCCCACCGACAGTGTATGGTCAGTGTACTCATTATAGCTGAGTTGGCTAGGGGGTGCTGCTGGAACAGAAATCTCAAACCAAATTTTCTGCCCTGGCGGGGATTTGAACCCCGACCTTTCAATTGACAGTCCACTGCGCTAATCACTACACTATCGAGTACTCCCACAAGTAATGTTGTGAAAATGTATTTAACATTTCTTAAGAACTTTCTAGGTCGTGTGCAAGTCTACATTCATCACCTTCTGAAACTCCATAATAATCTGAAATCTAATTCAAGGATATTCACCCTGTCGAAACTTTAAGCTTCTCGTGTTTCACTGAATGGTTGGCTTAAAAGGTTAATTTGACAAACATTCCCCTGGTGGGGCTTAAAACACAAACTGTAAAATCCAATTTCTTCTCTTAAAGCACCCCTCTCTTTAGAATCACTGTCACCCACTGGTTTAGATAAATTGCCTCTCTGCCTGCTTGTCTTTTTGTCTGCTTGTATCTGTCTGTCTGTCTGCCTAACATGGAAATGTGCAGAATGGCATTCCCGGTAGGCATCTTACAAGGAACCAATTCTCTGGCCAGACAAACCATGCTGTGATCGCGTAGACAGCACCCGTCATATCAAACCCAGAAGCTCTATCAGCACCAGCAGACTATGTAAAAACGGCTCAAAACGCACTATTTCTGCTTGACTTTCAAGCACTTGTATATTCATTCATTCCATTCCAAAGATTATATCTAACTGCATCTTCTCCTAGTGGCTGACTATCTGCACCTCAGATTCACACTTCGGTGTGACCATGCATGCAGAGCTCTTCGCACTGGGAGCGCTTCTGATTGGGTATTACTGTGAGAAGCGCTTTATAAATTTCTAAATACAATAGCCTACAATACAATACAATACAATTACAAATTTAATTATAATAATAATAATGTAGCAGCATCCTGATTCCTCAGTCTGCAGAGCAAGCCCTCATAAACAAAATTCCTCACACAGAAATTTCTGTTTACAAACAGAAATAACATATCTTCACTGAGATTCTAGTGTATAATCATAGATTTATTTTTACTTTAAATTTATTTCACCTGCACTGAAATTTAACTTAAAGCAGAACAAGCTTTACAGTACGTCAGAAAATTAGGATATTTTTCTCTGAGTACCGGTAGTGTATCAGAACCTTCAGCTCATTCTGCCTCTCATCATCATCACCACTGTCGTTGTCATCATCATTATCATCAAGCATACAAGAAAAACATCATATATATACATTTGTACAAATATATATATATACAACAATATTTGTATATATGTATACATATGTGTGTGTGATATTTTCAGTGCCTAGTTGTGTTATTCATTTGTTTATATTTCCTTTAAATCAGCCACATCCCACACGTTTGGGATCACCACCTGACATTCTTGCCTATATATGACTCAGTGTGCAGAATCAGTAACATGACTAACACAGCTGAGCCCAACTTTCTCACTCTAATAACATGTGGACGTAATAATAACATAATGGCTTCCAACTTAATTCATGGCATCATTTTTCATAATTATCTTCGTCTACTGTCAAGATTTCCTAAACGCCTTCTATAGTACAGCGTTGATTAGTTCCATAGTTCCGTTCTAAAACCGCAGAGCAAATTCTAAAAAACAGAATTCTTCCTTTGAAATCTTCAGTCACTGATACATCAGTGAATAAGTGAATTAAGTGAATTAAGTGAATAAAGTGAATAAGTAAATTCGGTGAATAAGTGAGTTGAGTGAATAAATGAATTAAGTGAATAAGTGAAATAAGTGCATTATTTGAGTTACGTGAATAAAATGAATAAGTGAATTCAGTGAATAAGAATGCGCAATAGTGCATTTGGAATACTATGTCTGATCTTGCTGGCCTCCAAGATCTGATCAAGTATTTCAAATGTAGGCCTACAAATTTCATAATTTTTCTCTTACACTTCTTAGGGATACAGAGTTTAAAAATGCCTAAACTGCTAAAGAAAACCACTATAAACTTTGCATTGGAGTTAAAAACATTCGTCATCATCATCATCATCATCATCATCATCATCATCATCATCATCATCATCATCCATTCCTGAATCAAGCCGTTTGGCAGCGATGGGTACGAACAAATAATCTCAATCGTCTTGGATCATTTGTCGAGCTCGGTGCTCCTCTAAGTGTTAGTGCAAGTGCTGCTAGGTCCTCATTTATATTGTCTATCCACTGCACACTTTGTCTGCCTTTGTTTCTCTTCCCTTCAATCTTGCCTGTAGAGCACTGTCTGGAATACGGTCAGCTGGCATTCATCTCGCATGGCCAAACAAACCATTGGGAGTCTTCACTGAACGAATGCGTCCAGCAGATTTGTTTCCTCGTTAGAAACATTAATTACATTCAACCCAGCACATCAAATTAATTGATAATGCTTTGAATAACGTATGAAAATTGGACAGTTAATAATAATAATAATATTCGTTTATTCAGACACAAGTTGACATGGCCGCAGCTTGTTTACAAACTTTAAGTTCAGTTCCTAGCTGCTTTTTTGTCCACAGATTAGCCTGTTAAAGAATGTACCGCATGTTCATAATGATATGATATGTCAATTTAAAACCCCGTGACGCTTAGGAAATGTTTGTACAGATTTGTAATTAGGGTTTCTCCTTTGGCTTTATTTACACTGACAGGAACAGTTTATGTTTATTTAAACATCAACACTGAAGCCGCCCAAACTAATGTTATGTATGTATATACGAGCCTCTCGATCACGACAACGAACAAACGAAGGAAAATTAAAAGATCTTTATTAACAGAAAGAATCAATTAAGTCAAATTTAAGTCAGCCCGTCAAATATCACAATCGCAGACAGCACACAGGTTGGCTGGTCTCGATTGAACTTCAATCAAATATCGTTACAAGAACACTTCTTCAACGTGCATAAATCTTCGTCAACTGGCTTCTTTGTACAGACGCTGCACCTTATATATAGGGTTCTGATGGATTCTAGAAAGTTCTATGACGTCATCGTACTTTTCCCTGGAAAGTCCTGTAGAACGCGTAGATTATTGATACATGCATTGGTCCGCTGTTGACAGTCCGTGGCGGAATTTTCCCTTAGCTGTAAACAATGTTGTTGACGCACAGCGGGTATTTTCCCCAGCCGCACGTGTCAGCGTAGACCACGACATTCCCTCCGCCCTCAGATGATGACACGTCTTCAGCACCATCTCGAACGGGTCATCACGATCAAGCTGAGCCGTCGGATCCCATCTCGTCACAACATGTACAAACAAAACAAAACACATCATTAAATCAACTTATCTACACAGTTTTCGGGCTCGATCCTCGGGTGCCGGGCTATTCCCCTTTCCCTCATGTCCCGAGTCACAACCGAGAAAGGAAATCAGCTACCGTGTTCTGACGCCCAGGACGATAACGGAAGTCTACGTTAAATTCCTGCAATGCTAAGGCCCAACGAGTCAGTTTCGCGCTCTTGGGGCTTGCATCCGTAAGATAAGACAAAGGATTATGATCCGAATAAATGATTATCCTTGATAAGAATATCCACGACCGGAATCGTTTAAGTGCCCAAATTACTGCAAAAGCTTCTCTCTCAATTGTAGACCAATGCATCTGTGTGTCCGTGAGTTTAAGACTAGCAAAAGCAATTGGTTTCTCGTGACCTTCTTCGGTCCACTGAAACAAGCAACACCCGACCGCGGTGGCACTTGCATCTACACTTAAACCAAATTCCTTAGTGAAATCAATGGTATGTAATTGTGTAGCTTTACTGAGATCATCCTTTAACTTATCTAGTGCCTCTTGATGCTTTTGCTCCCAAGGCACTTTCGTAGGCACGTTATCTCGTGTCAAGTCAGTTATTACTCGTGCTTTCTCAGCGAGAGCAGGTATAAAATTTCTAAAGTAACTGAAAAAACCCATAATCCTTCTAACGTCCTTTTTTGTCGTCGGAGGTTGGATATCATTGATCGTAGCGATCTTGCCTGGATCAGGTTCGATACAACCTGACCCTACTATATGGCCAACAAACTTTATTTTGTTCTGTGCAAAATTACATTTCCTTAAATTCAAAGTAAGTCCTGTCTCCTCAACAGTTTGCAAGAATTTCTCTAGATGTTCCAAATGGTCATTCCAATTCATTGAAACCACTGCCATGTCATCAACGAATGGTTCGGTAAAACTTCGGACTGGATGTAAAACTTGGGTCATAGCACGAATAAAAGTATTGCTAGCGGATTTGAGTCCAAACGGCATTCTTGTGAACTCAAAAAGTCCTGCATCACATACGAATGCTGTAAGCCATTGATGTTCCTTCCGAACCGGGATTTGCCAATATCCTGATTTTGCATCGAAAACACTAATGAACTTTGCCCGTCCCACCTTCTGTAAGACGTCAGCAATGTCTGGGGTCGGATAACAATCACCTAGAGAATACTTGTTAACATGGCGATAATCGATTGCTAAACGAACGCCATTTTGACCCTTGGGTCCCTTTAAAACACAAACTACCGGACTGGCCATTTCACTTTTCGATGGTCGAATTATGCCTAAGGACAACATTTCTTCTATCTGGCGTTGCACTTCAGGTTTAAGTAGCTCCGGGACCTTATATGCCTTTAAACGCTTAGGAGTGAAATCAGGAGTTATTTTGATTTCATGTTCTAATACTGGACAGTACCCAGGTTTATCCACGAATACTGCCGAATGTCGATCCAAAACCTCAAAGAGTTGCTTTTGTTCCTCTTCTGACAGATGCGCCATGATCAAAGGATCAATACGCTTACTCGGGCTCACTTGTTCACGTTCTTCCTGATCTACAACCTCTACTACACCAAATTCCTCATCTTGATCAACAATTATTGAACAGCTATTAATCATTGCTTGTTCGAGTCGTTCATGGTACCGCTTGATCTTATTAGCGTGTAAATGTCTTTGTTTTCCCTCTATTTCTACTATATAGGAATACGGGGATTTAACTCTGACCACGGTTGCAGGTCCTTGCCATCGACTATAAAATTTAGAACTACCAAAATCTGGTGCTAATACTGCTACTTTATCTCCAACTTCGTATTTTCTGTCAGTACTGCGCAAGTTATAATAATCTGCATACCGTTTCAATTCTATATCACTATAGTAATCCGCATAAGCTTTCGCAAATTCGAGGTTTTCTTTCAGTGATTGGAGGTACTCTTCAGGTGATTTACCTAAGTTAAGAGGTAATTTCCGTTCGCCCGCCCATGATTCCTTCAATACACTAAGTGGACCACGAGGAAGAGTTCCATAAACCATAGTGAAAGGCGAGATATGAGTCGTGCCTGAGGGTTTTTCTCTAAGGCTCCAGAGAACGAAGGGTAGCAATTGGTGCCATCCACGAGGATCAGATTGAGCGAGTTTAAAGATCATGGTTTTCAAGCTCTGGTTGCATCTTTCAACCAATCCGGCTGCCTCGGGATGTCCAGGGGTATTGAATCTGGGACTACAACCCATTCGCTGCAAGAATTCCTTCGTCAAACGGCTAGTAAAGTTGGTGCCACAATCCGAACTAATGATTCTTGGAATAGAAAAAGTTGTGAAAACTTGCAACAGAGCTTCACAGACTCCCTTTGCGTTCAACGATCTAAGGGGATAAGCCATCGGCCAACGAGAAAATTTGTCCACCAGAACTAAAGCATAATTGTACTTAGGTTTCGATTTATTAGATTCTCCAGTCACTACCATAGGGCCAATACAATCCATATTTAGATGGTTAAAACAGAGTTCATCCGCCCTCGGAATAGGAGTAATCGGGACTCGATCTGCAACTTTAACTGGAGTTCTAAGTTGACAAATTTGACAAGATGCACAATACTCGCGAATTCTCTCATCCATTCTCGGAAACCAAAAGTTTAATTTGATCCGGGCTCTCGTTGCCTTAAAAGCCATATGCCCAGCACATGGGGCATCGTGTGCTACTCGCAAGACAACCCCAATTCTATCCTCCGGTAGACACAATTGATTTACCTTATGTCCCATAATCTCCCCTTTATGGTACAGGAGATTATTGTCTGTGAAGAAATTATTTTTATTCTGGTTCGCTTGTTGCCAGCAAGGCCTAAGATTGTGACAATTTTGTTGCTCTCGCAACAAAGTATCATTATCCGCTTTTTCCTCACCAGATTTAAACTCTGTCGACTCAACATCGAGGAAATTATCTGAATCATCAACTGGTTGCTCCTGGGAAGATTCATTCACTTCCTCATCCTTAACGTCTGACTGCAGGGATTCGTTGTTGTTATCCTTCTCAATTTTATCTTCCTTTACCTCTTCATTTACCTGTACTGATCGATCTACACCAACCGCCATCACTACATATTCCGAACTCTCCATTAATAGGTCTACAATATGGGGTGTTAGAATAACCCGTTCATTTAGTTCAGGGACTACAGCAAACATGACGCACAAAGATGGCGCAATATTCGTCGTTCCTTCCGATGGATTAGCTAATTTCAATTGTAGGTATACCACATCTGCCTTACATCCTTCTCCCTGAAAACCAATTATGTTAATCCGTTTAATCACAGGCAAGTTTAGTGACTCAATTAACTTCTTATCAATACAACAAATTTCTGCTCCTGAATCAGATAACGCTGGTTGAGAAGGGAGATCTTCAATCTGTACATGGATATACGACCTCTCGTGTAGTCCATCAATACTATTATCGTATACTCTTACAGCAATTTCCGATTTTACTGGTTCGAGGTTGTCCAATAAATTCCCTTGCCTTACCTGTTCAGATACCTCATGTGCCACGTTGACCTTCTCCACCAATGAGTCGATCACCTCCTTAGTTGGGTTCCCAACCATACAAGCACCCACCTTTTTATAACTTCGATTGGTCGGGCACTCCTTTGCCCTATGACCCTTCTGATGACACAAGAAACAGAGACCCTTCACCTTGGCCTCCTCCTGAGACATCTTCGCACCTATCTTGGCTTCACCCCTTACTTCCGGTTTGAAAGACTTGGGTTGAGCTGTCTGGTTATTGACTTGGACTTGTGGTTGACTTCTCGTCCAATTGTTATACTTCGGTGTCGGATGACTACGGTACACCAAGTCACTCCCACCATCATGCGACGCTACATAAATGTCAGCTGCATTAGCTATATCTTCACAGTTCAACCACTCCTCTTTTTCTTGGGCCAAGATATAATCCAAGCAAGCCTTCGACAAGGACTCCTTGAGCCGATCCGCCACCAGTAAACTTACAAGTTTATCAAACTCGTCAGTTATCTTTCTGCTTTTCAGATAATACATAAGAGCAACACGCAATTTGGATGAATAGATCGTAAAAGATTCGTCCGATGCTTTATGCATCGTCCAAAATCGGGCTCTAAGGGTTGAAGGGCTTATCTTAAATTCCCTTAGCAAAAACTCCTTCAAGAATTTGTAATCATTGAGCTGTTCCTTAGTTAGGCGCATAGTTAATGCCTTAGCTCTTTCACTCAAATTAGCCAACAATAATTTTGCTCTAACATCTTCATCCACCTCATACACATTAAACAAACCATCCAAGTGATCAAAGAAACCTGGAATTTCTATAGGGTCGGAGGGGAATTTCCAAAGAACATTCTTAAGTGCATCACTATAACGCTTAGTGCGGCTTGCTAAAGAATTTCTAATAGTTTGTTCTTCCATCTTTTCCTTCTTCTCCCTTTCTTCCTTCTCTTTCCGTTCCTTCTTTTCTCTTTCATCCTTCTCCTTCTGTTCCTTCCTTTCTCTTTCTTCCTTCTCCTTCTGTTCTTTCTTTTCTTCCTCTCTCCTCCTTTCCTCCCTTTCTTCCTTCTCCTTCTGTTCCTTCCTTTCTCTTTCTTCCTTCTCCTTCTGTTCTTTCTTTTCTTCCTCTCTCCTCCTTTCCTCCCTTTCTTCCTTCTCCTTCTGTTCCTTCCTTTCTCTTTCTTCCTTCTCCTTCTGTTCTTTCTTTTCTTCCTCTCTCCTCCTTTCCTCCCTTTCTTCCTTCTCCTTCTGTTCCTTCCTTTCTCTTTCTTCTTCTCCTTCTGTTCCTTCCTTTCTCTTCCTTCTCTCCTTCTGTTCTTCATATTTACGGATTTCGAACTCCAGACGGCGCTTCTGCAGTTCGTAAGCGGTCTCTTCTGGAGATGCTGGACTAGCCTTGAATTCTTCTTCCTTCTTTCCTATCTCCAAGGCCCATTCTTCCATCAATGTATTCCTATCCCAAGTCATAACCTCATCTTCGTCCCTTCCTGCCTTTATAAGATACATCCTAAGGCGCTCAGACGACCTTTTATGAATGTTCGCCTGCATCTCTGCTGTCAACGCTTCCATTTTTACAAACAGTCAATCAACAGTAGACAACAAAGAAACAGACACCACGCAGGAGACACGCTACACAAAAAGAAAATTCCACACAAAACAAAGTGTGACTACGCAGTAGCCAAAGAAGTGCACTCGCCAAGTACGCAAAAGCTACACAAGCTCGCGCAAGCCTGGCCTCGATCCTTACGATGGATCAAACTACAAAGAAACAATCAGCAGAAAATAGGAAAGAAAGACAATAGCCGCCCCCAACTCGGCTGCAACTCCACTCTCTTCTCTCCTTCCCAGCCCCGACAACACCCAGGATCTTACCCGTATGTTGACTGCTGTCTTCTGCCGTCTCAGCCGAACGACGCGCTTCGTCCGTCAGCTGTCGTCTGCCGATCACCCGTCCTTCACGGTAGAAAGGCGTCTCGATCCGTTCACTGTCTGAACAGACCGTCTCTCGATCCGCCCGTTGCCTGAGCAGACCGTCTCTTCGGGTTGACTCCTTCCTCCTCCGGTTCGCTTCTTCTTCTTCACCGGATCCAACACCGATGATCCCGCTTCTGACACCAGAAATGTCGCGGTCGAGCCTCTCGATCACGACAACGAACAAACGAAGGAAAATTAAAAGATCTTTATTAACAGAAAGAATCAATTAAGTCAAATTTAAGTCAGCCCGTCAAATATCACAATCGCAGACAGCACACAGGTTGGCTGGTCTCGATTGAACTTCAATCAAATATCGTTACAAGAACACTTCTTCAACGTGCATAAATCTTCGTCAACTGGCTTCTTTGTACAGACGCTGCACCTTATATATAGGGTTCTGATGGATTCTAGAAAGTTCTATGACGTCATCGTACTTTTCCCTGGAAAGTCCTGTAGAACGCGTAGATTATTGATACATGCATTGGTCCGCTGTTGACAGTCCGTGGCGGAATTTTCCCTTAGCTGTAAACAATGTTGTTGACGCACAGCGGGTATTTTCCCCAGCCGCACGTGTCAGCGTAGACCATACACCAGCAAGAAGGCTTCAGAGATAGCTCCACTTGTTTAACGGCATCTTATGTCTGCCAAGGCCGTTGACATCCTTTATCCAGGCTTGGGACTGGCACTACCATGGTACAGGCAGTGGCAGACGCCTCAGAGATAGTGAATCTGGAAAGACTTGAATATCACTCACAACCCCATTAAACTGACCGTCTGCCTGGCGTCCAGTCACACCCCCACCACCACCACCCCCAGACGGCTGCCCTGTCAATTGAGTCTGAAACTGACTTCTCCTTTGCCTTCCTTTGCCATCCATAAAAATCTGACCACTGATCTCCGCAGGGCACAAAACACTTGGCCGGATAAGCACCAACCGACCATCTGGAAAACGACCCTGATCTAAGAATAATGCACCTGCGCTAAACAGATGCACCAGCAACCGTATCCATCCTTCTCCCTCCCATTCCATTTCCCATTCCCTCTTATGCTTTATCCTCCTCTTTCCCTTCTTCCTCCTAATCCTTATCAACTTCCACTATGTTCCTCATCCACTTGTTCCGGCAGCCTCTCTTGTACAAACTAGCAAGGCCATCCTTAAGAGGACCCTAACCCAATCATACCACCCCTGGATTTTACATGGTGAGAAGAAGTGAATGCTCCTACATTGATTGTTTCCTTAATGTTTCCTTAAGCGTTAAAAGCAATGGTAATTAAAGAGGTCGATAATAAAGGTAACAATAGATGATAACTTTAATGAGAGCCATTAACTGAAAAGTTATCTAAATAATAATATTCTTTATTGAAACAATCCGGTTGAAACATCGGCGCTAATAGCAGCTCACAAAGCATGTCCGCCTACGGAACTCTAAGGGGTTATCCACCAAATATTAAATGTTGACTGATCTTTTACAGTTTCTGACTTAAAAGATAAAAAAAGTAAAAATAATCACATTTTCGTGCTTGATTCTAATAATTTTCACACCACTCTAGCGTTTTTTATCAGAAGAAGAAAAGCAGTCCTTTAAACACCATTTTATTGTTTATGTATTCGCTCTATATATTGAAGAAGAAGCACAGCCTAACATTCTCTGCAGATGCTGGAGAAGGTCTTCCCGTTGTTGTTATCATCAGCATGCATATCTTGTTGTAACGCTGCGCACAAGCAGTAAGCATATCAATTACAATTATATCCATTTCTCACTTAAATTATTATTAATCAAAGGTTTAACGTCGCCTTATGACATCAAAGGCCGTTGACGACAATTCACAATGTATACCATACAACAATGAAAACGAGAAATTTAACGTCCAAACGACACCATTTAAAGGTGTCAAAATAAATCCTTACAATGTCACAAAATTCAATGTTAAACGACATAAAGTAATGCATCGGTTAGGCCTACTTTCTGTGATACACACACTGTGATTAAATGATTCGATACAAATTTAATTATAATAATATCATGACGTTAGATTCTTATTCTACTTGTACTCTTTTAAGTGATTATTTATTAATTTTCAGTTTAACGTCATCTAGTGACAACATTCACTATTTACCATTATACTTTTTGAATAAAAATTTGATAAAAACAGCACAAACACTAAATGATATAGGTAATTCACAAAGTCGGCCTTTTACCCGTAGACTGTTCTCACTTAAATATAGATGTCGCTCCGTTTTAAGTTTTGCTTCTGATATTAAATAATGGTGTTTAGAACTTCACAGACATTTGTACTACTGTGTATAATCGGTGGTTGGTGGGAAGTACACGGCCCTGCGATGCACTGGCCCGGTGTGCAGGACTAATGGGATACGCCCATTGCCTGTCCAAAGGTACATGACTTTGTATTGTGACGGTGGTGTCACCACCACTTTTAGAAAGGATCGTTACAGTCAACAGTCAAGGTAGGAAGTCTTTTTGCAACACGATAACAATACAGGTTCAAGCAACGACCATTAATGGCGGTGTATTCCTGTATATTTACAGTTTTCACCTTAATGTTTATATAATAATGATGATAATAATAATAATAATAATAATAATAATAATAATAATAATAATAATAATAATAATAATAATAATAATAATAATAATAATAATAATAATAATAATAATAATAATAATAATAATAATAAATAATAATAATAATAATAATAATAATAATAATAATAATAATAATAATAATAATAATAATAGTAATAATAATAATAATAATAATAATAATAATAATAATAATAATAATAATAATAATAATAATAATAATAATAATAATAATAATAATAATAATAATAATAATAATAATAATAATAATCTTTTTCTTTATTGAAGCGCCTGACAAACGCACTGCGCTGTACATTTACATGTTATGCAATTTAAATCTTAACTACTATCAGAACAGACAGCCTGCAATACACGGCGCTAATAGCAGCCTTCAAAGCATATCCGCCCTACGGTCTCGAACTCGGTACCTCTCGCTCTCTATGCCAGTGTGTTATCCAATGCGCTATCCATACAGTAGATCCGCCGACGTGTCCATGTTAAATAAGTTCAGTTAGGCTGGTTTCGTGTTTTACGTCAACTTCTGTCAGCCAGGGCCGTCGACGTCGCCCTCCTGCTTTCTTGAGGCTTGGGACTGGCACTTGTGGCAGTACGAGAAGAGGCGGAGTTCATCAAGATCGCATAGCGAAATAAACTACGGCCGTTGGTTGGATATAGTTGCTGCTTAATGACACTGTGTAATAACAGAAATGATTAGTATTGCCCTCCTCCATTTACCTGGCTTAGGACTGGCACTTCCACAGGTCTCTTGGGTCGTGGCGGAGTTTATGCCGTCAGTCGAATATGTTATAAGGTGTTATCAACCATTTTCATGGCCTCATTTGTTTCTCAAGTGATATCAATCATCACGGAGTACGTGGTTTAAAACGATTTTTAAACGAACTTTTATTTTATATAGCATGTGATAAACTTGTTATAAAGGTGTTTAACATCAACCATTACACGTGGTGTTGTCTGTTTTCTATAGTAAATCCAGAACGTGAGACATTAGGATGCATTTCAAGGAATAAAAGGCCGAAATATTGACTGCAGTAGCAGTAGCAGTAGCAGCAGCAGTAGTAATTATAATTATTATTGTAATTATAATTATAATTTTAATTTTAACACAATACGGTAAGGTCGACATCGCAATAGCCACATAATGTCGTTAAACTGGGTAATACAATGCCCTCTTAACACACCTTTAAAACAGTGTTAATCGTCGCTATATATACACCAAAAGCGTTAAAACTGTAGGTTTGGCGGCATCCCCTTGGCTGGATAGTTTCTGTTAAACGAATTACTATGTAATATCAACGACGATTAGCATCGTCCTCCTCCCTTATCTATGCATGGGACTGGCACTCCCAGAGTACAAGCAGTGTTGTAAGGATCCTGTATTCCTTATGAATACTTTTCTATCAAAGCCCGCGATCTTTGATTCCACAAGATGTGTCGCTAAAACGGAGTATTATTTAACTCATTCACTGCCCGGCCCCTATCTGTGGTGATGCCAGTCCCAAGCCTGGAGAAAGGAGGAGGGCGACGTTAGTCATGTATGTATGAATGCTGGAAAGCAACTAGAATGACTAACGCCATCTGTCGGTCGGTCGGTAATCGCAAGGAAGTTGGCGCCGTTCCAAGTGGGTTCCACACGATGACAGTATACCGCGGAAGGGCAAGAGGAGGACGAGGAGGAGGACGAGGAGGAGGAGAAAGAGGAGGAGGAAGAGGAGGAGGAGGAGGAGGAAGAGGAGGAGGAGAGAGGAGGAGGATGAGGAGGAAGAGGAGGAGGAGAAGGAGAAGGAGAAGGAGAAGGAGAAGGAGAAGGAGAAGGAGAAGGAGAAGGAGAGGAGAAGGAGAAGGAGAAGGAGAAAGGAGAAGGAGAAGGAGAAGGAGAAGGAGAAGGAGAAGGAGAAGGAGAAGGAGGAGGAGGAGGAGGAGGAGGAGAAGGAGGAGGAAGAGGAGGAGAGAAATTGCGGAAATTAGTATGAGAAAACGGAGGAAACGGTCGGAATACGGTTCTTAGTGAAACAGCCAGCCTAGATATAAGTCACGAGATAAAATGTGATCGGATAGATAATCTATCCGATCACTATCCTATCCTATACTCTCGCCCCAGAACCTTGGCGAGTACTGGGGCGAAAGTCCCTGTTGCCCCTGTGGAGTCGGCGCCTATGGATAGATTTGATTAAACGATAAATGTCTCATCTTCTGTTTTCACCACTCTGGTTCATGCTTTCATATGCTCCCGAATTGATTACTGTAATTCTCTTCTCATTGGTCTTCCTAAGGTTCGTCTTTTCACCTCTTCAGTCGGTCCTAAATGCTGCCGCCAGATTAGTAGCACGCCTACCACGGTACTCTCACATTTCTACTTTCATGTTTGAACAACTTCACTGGCTTCCTCTCTCTGCTCGCATTAAATTCAAAATCATCATTCTAGTCTTCAAGGCACAAAGGGGTCTTGCCCCAAAATATTTAGCTGATGTATTACTCCGGCCTCTTTCATCCTCCTCCCATCGACCACTACGCTCATCAAACAGACTTGAGCTTCTAGTTCCTCATACTAGAACAGCTATGGCTCAGTCCCGGTCCTTTACCTCAATTGGTCCCTCTCTTTGGAATGCGCTGTCTCCATCTACTCGCTCTCGAATTCTAGCTAGTAACCTCTCTTCCACCTTTTCTTTTCTCAAAACCTTTTTCTTCTCTTTGGCCTTGCGCACTGGGAGCGCCTCTGAATGGTTCACCCTATGAGAGGCGCTTTATAAATATTTGAATACAATACAATACAATACAATACAAAATGGAAATTCTTTACTTTTTGCATAAAATTTCAGCATAGAACACCTTTATTAAACACCCTCATTATGTTATATAAACGAGGTCTCTGGCTTATAGATATAACAGAAATAGAAAATTGAAGTTGTCACAGTTCGAAAGCCTGGCGAAAGGCAACGCTAATCATCTGAACTCCACCACTGACCGTAATGTGGTAGTGACAGTCCGTATATTTGAAAAAGGAGGAGGGCGACGTTAGGCATTTTTGTAACGATACAGTGTAGGTAAATAATTGTTATAAGAAAAGTTCACCAATGTGCAATGATAAATTGATCAATAAAGAATATACTTAATTACTTGCTAAACTACCATCCAATTAATGGTTGGGAAATCGGTTGAGAGCGAATTAAAACACACAAGTGATCGTTAAACGAACGTTAAATTGGTTTATATAGCATGAGATCAATTTGTTATAAAGGTGTTCAACATCAACCAGTACTCAACACGTGGGACGCCAGATCTTTATTTTAAAGAATAAAAAGCTGAAATATTGATTGCAAGGGATAAACTCAGGAAATCGACGAAGTTGTGAGTCCAATGCAGGAGTTTATTTATATTAATTAATTTACCTAATAATAGCAATATTGCTGTATCACTGACGCTGCCTATATCAGACCGTAGGTGGCATTATTATAAAATGTTGTTGGTCTACGTAGACTATAATATCTAAGTAAGGCCGACGTCGACAAAGGCAAATGCCAAATAACTTTCTGTTGACGTCAACGGCCTCTGTTGCCATAATATGTCGTTAAATATCCATTGATCCGCGTCAAATGTCTTGAGATTCATAACATGTCTAGATGCAGTCAGTAAACACCTTTAAAACGTTTTCTAACTGTGCTATAGATATTAGCTACGTTATTTCATTATTCAAGTCTCTTGTGTCCAATTTATTAGATGTTTGAAGCTGCTTGTGTGGTAAGTTCGATGAAAATGGCCCTTGCAGCCATAAGAACAGTTGTTAACAGCTGTAACTGTTAGTACGGCCCTGGAAAACTCGGCCACCACTCGTAGAGCCATGCAGTGCCAGTCCCAAGCATGAAAGCGGAGGGTGACGTCTGCAATAAGATGTCGATATAAACAGGAAATTACTACTTTGTCAATTCGGCTCCGTAAAGCCACAATACAGCGAGTAACGGAACGCCGCTATAATGTGATGCTGGTTGTTGGTGCGGGTCGTAAGCATTCCCCCAGCGACCAATCACCGACCGACTTCCTCGTGTAGCGCCGCCATTCATAGGCACCATGAAGACTGCACCGCGCATGCGCGATGACCTTGGTCACGTTTCGGAACCGAAAGAATCCACTGTTTGGGCCTTAGTACACTGCGGCCGGACAAGCATGCTGTAGACGCCTTTTGTGGTGACACGATAATGTCTGGTTAGAAGAGACGCTGTTGTATTGTGGCCGCTGTGTTCATTTTAGCTGCTTGAGGTTTTTGCGGCGCGCTGATTACTGTGAACCTAAGCGGTGGTTAGTAAAGTAAGTAAGTAAGTAAGTAAGTAAGTAGGTTAGTTTCATCGTTTATCGTTATACTGTTAAGGAAGGTGTTATCAACCATTTTCATACCCCCATTTTCTCTACAGCACAACATCTAAACACAATAACCTTGGATCCACATTTTAACGACAGCTTATGACAACAAAGGCCGTTAGTTTTGGCATATTACAGCTTACTATATCATGTCTGAGTACACTCAGTAAACACCTTTATAACGTTTCCGAAATATGCTATATATTAAAACTCCGCCACTGATCGCTTTCTGACAGTGCCAGTCCCAAGCCTGGATAAAGGAGGAGGGCGACGCTAATGGTCTCTGTTACCACACAGCTAGTCGTTAAAAAGGAAACACACACACACGCTATATATTAAATTTCAGCTACGTTGGTTCTTAGATTCGTTTGAATTCAGGTTGGTAAGGTCGACGTAAACGGCAGTCATAATAATAATAATAATAATAATAATCTTTTCTTTAATCAAGCGCCTGACAAACGCACTGCGCTGTACATTTACACGTTATGCAATTGAAACAATCTTAACTACTAACAGAACAGACAGCCTGTAATACACGGCGCTAATAGCAGCCTACAAAGCAAATCCGCCCTACGGGGCTCGAACTCGGTACCTCTCGCACTCTTCGCCAGATGTTATCCAACGCGCCACCGGACCCCCAATCGCTAGATGAATCACGTTCCAATGGTTAAGAAATCGAGTAATCGACGTTATGATAATAATGATGCGATAAGGTCGACTCAAGAGTAGCCTAATGGAAGCCGCACAGCGTGTATATATATATATATATATATATATATATACGTGTGTTATTTGCATATATAAATTTGAATAACATAGTGATCTTTGTAGACACCTTTAAAAGGGTTTTAATCGACACTACATAGTTTCACACAAACGTTCAATCGCTCGTCACGCCGGCGCCCCGGGTTCGCTTCCCGGTCGGGTCGGTTTATCAGAGATTAATTTCTCGGATCTTTACTGCGGGTGGCTCGGTCGCAATTTAAACGTGGAGTACGAGGTTGCTTTCTGCCTCCGACACTAATCATCTTCGATATGAAAAAGTGTCGTTAAGCCGAAACAATTTAATTTTCAATCGCTAGATACATCACATCCTCTAAATTTTACCTCCCTACCAATAATGGTTAAGAAATCAAGTTATATATTTGTCATTCGCGTTAATTCGTTAGGTTCTTAATAATCATGTTCTAGGTGAATAGTTGCTGTTTAACGACACTCTGGATTATCAAGACGATTAGCGTCGCCCTCCTCCTTTCTCCAGGAGTAGGACTGACCCTGCCACAGGTCTCTAGGGAAGTGGCCGATTTCATAGCGTCAGAGAAATATGTTACAAAGTTGGTATCAACCATTTTCATGGCCTCGTTTGTTTCTATAGCAATTTGATCCTGCACAACTGATTTCATATAATGAGCGTTTAACATTAACGTTTATATAGCATGGGGTAAATTTGTTATAAAGGTGTTGAACAGAAACCAAAATTCGTGTTCTTGTTTGTTCATGTAGTAAATCCGCCACGTGGGACATTGTTCCTTGTTTTAAGGGAAAAAAGTTGAAAAGTGATTGTTTGGAAAACAACTCCACCAATCGACCAAATCGGAGAGTTTGAATCACATAAATTTACCCAATATATGTAAACAGCGCTGTATATGAATTTGCGCTGCCTATATGACACCGTCCGGTAGGTGGCGTGGCTATCCTGTAAATTTAAGGTTAAAAGTCTTCATGTCGTTTGTCTATGTAAACAATAATATCTACGGTAAGGCCGACGTCAACAAAGGTTGTATTATGCCAAAATACTTTCTGCCGACGTCAACGGCTTTTGTTGCCATAAGATGTCGTTTAAGATTCATCCATCCACGTCAACAGTATTAACCACCATAAGATGTTTAAATGCATACAGTAAACACCTTTTAAACGTTTTCGAACTACGCTATATATAAAATTCAGCTACATTCGTTTCTTGTTCTCTTAAACAGAAGGAGGTACGAAAGACGTAAAACGAATGGCAGCCATAAGAACAGTTAATAATAATAATAATAATAATAATAATAATAATAATAATAATAATTATTATTATTATATTATAATAATAAGGACCCAACGGCCGTCCCCAGTCACAAACAATCACAATGGGATGGGCCGTTGCTGCAGGAGGTCTTATCGTCGGTCAGTGGTGCACTGCAGGACCCTTACGACCAGGCCAGACTAAGAGCGGTGCAGTTCCCTCATTCCTCCGACTGGCTACATGCCCTCCCGTTGACCGCATATGATCTGAGGATGAACGACGAGGCCGTGAGAGTTGCGGCCGGTTTGCGCTTGGGCCTGGCCATTTGCGAGCCGCATACGTGCGCATGCGGTGCTCCGGTGTCGTCCAGAGGCTCACATGGCCTCTCCTGCCATTTGGGGTTTGGACGTCAAGCTAGACACTGCGCCGTCAACGATATCATCTACCGCAGCCTCAACAGAGCAGGTGTAGGGCGAAATACTATCCGGCAACAAAAACGTTCCGAAACCTTCTGTAATTGGTTCTCGTGACATATGACGTCATGGAGCTTTGCGCCTCGTTTTCATCGACAAATATGATCCGAGGTATTTCCTTCAATAAGCATGGCCGATAAAGTTAAGTTCGATCGGTTTCAAGATGTTGAAACGTACTTAAAAACCGGAAAATATTCAGCAAATAGAAACGAGAACAAAAAAAGAGCCATACGGAATTTGGCAAAGAAATTTGCAATCGAAGGTAAGCGCGTATAACCTGATTACGTTGCGAAGTAAAATACGCGGCGTCTCCCGAAAAAGGGTCGGAATTCGGAAAGAGAACCAAGTGATCAATGAACTTTCAAATTTTTATTAAAAACCAAACCTTGTAGTTTGAACGTTTAACAAAACTGCCTCATGAAACTAAAATGAGCACACATTAATTATTCTATTTCAGGAAAAAATTGCTTCTCATCAATCTAACTTCTATTTAAGGAAAGACTTTTTTCATCAGTCGAACTTTTATGAAAACAAAGAATTAGGCCTATTCTCATGAATCAAACTTCTACTTACGGAAGCAATTATTTTCATCTATGCAGCTTCCATTTTCAACTGACCATATCAAATAATTTGGCAACGTTAAACTACAGTTTAACCCACACATGTAGGCCCTACTCAGTGTTGGGTAAACTCACACAAAAAATGAGTTAAATCAAAACTCAACTCATGCACTTCAAAATGAGTTGAAACTCAAACTCAACTCATCCTAAGTGAAATGACTTAACTCAAACTCAGTTGTTAAATGAGTTAACTCATCAACTCACACGTCTCATACTAGCACGTTCTAATCGAACGTTGTACAAATACTCAGTTACCAGGAAATGGTATCATCAGTTTATTATTACTAGTATAACTTATTATTATTAATGGGATAATGGATAAATCAGGTTATTATTACTGAGTCAAAGTAAACACCACAGTCCACATGTTTCACATCTCAAACATGACTGGTATTAGCTTTAAACACAAGAAGTTTTTCAGTATCTGACAGCCTGTTCCAATATAAAAAAACGGCTTGTTTCAACATAATATGTGCCGAGTGAGTTGAGTTTAAAATAATTGAGTTATAACTCAAACTCACAGAAAATATGAGTTAAATCAAACTCATAACTCACACTCTTTAAGGTGAGTTAACTCAAACTCATAAATCACAGCAAGTGAGTTAACTCGTGAGTTTAAACTCATCTGAGTTAACTCATACCCAACACTGCATGTACTAAACAATATTTCTAAGGACTTAATTTCATTTGATTCAGTTTGTAATTTTATGTTCCTGCAACATTTGTACAGGTGGAGAGTTACTTTACATTGCGAAAGGAGCTAGGAGACATGTGCTTCATACAAAGTCCGACGTGGAACGAGTGCTTAGGGAATGTCATGACAATTCCGCTCATCAGGGAACAAGGCGAACACAGGACAAGGCTTCGTTGCACTACTATTGGCCATCTATGACACATGACGTCAATGAATGGGTGAGTGCTTATCAGCTTACATTCTTTACAGTAAAGTATGGTGTTGTGGAAATGAACAGGATGATTTCAGGCATTTTTTAACTTTAAGGTTTGCTACTTCATTTAACATGCAGTCAAGTGTGAGAAATTGAAGGTTTTTGCTTATACGCAGTAGGGTGTCCCAAAATGACAGAAACTTTTCAAAAGTTTATATATCTTGATGGCCAACCTCTAGAAAGTTTCAATAGGACTAGTTATTATATTGTACGAAGTTACAGCTAATTAGATTAACATTTAGGCGTGGCTCAAGCGACTCTAAGTTAAGCATTGTATAGCTTAATCATACGCATTAATTTACCATTGAGGTTACTATTCCTGTTGAGGCCAGTAACACAACTGGATTGACAGCTTAGGACATATCACTTGTCATGAAATATATCTAGTGATAACTGACATTGGACTCATAGCATAATGCTGGTAATATCACAATGCATGAAGAAGTTATCATACACATACCAGTGCTGTGCAATTAAGCAGTAATTCAATAATACTCAGAGGCAGTATAGGTGGTCACTGAATTGTGTCCTGCTGACAGCATACAGAAATGTCGGGAACACGTAATTTCTGAAAAATTAACAGAAGTGTATGTTTCTCACGTAACAGATTACTTGTATTGTGCTTTCTTTACAGGCGGTCATCTTTGCCATTCAGCAGCTTGGTGGTTTGACGCGTGATGAAGCTGAAGAACTGTTTAGAAATTATGTTCCACACTCGCAGGATTAAGCATGTTTAATCTGACTCTTCTGTTCTGAACTGGCAGTATTACATGTCGTGATTCTGATGAATAATTGCATGTTCTTGCGAGTTTTTAATATTTACCCAATTTATAACAAAAGTTAAGTGTGGTACATTGCCATTGCCTCTGGGAGTCAATGATAGGTGTTGCATTTGCTTGTAATCTTTGTGCAGTACACAGAGTTTGAGCCTGAGTGCAGTATGTGATCTGTTGACGTAATAATAGGTTGTCCAGATGTTCCAGTGTTGGTTTTTTACTTCACTTTAAATACATGTATTGCTAAACTCACCAGGGCTCCTTTTCAGAGGTGTTAACATTCAGTAACTATGACCTCGTCAACAAGCAACAAAATAAAAGAGCGACTGAAATTATGAACCTTTCCGTAAGCTAGTAAGGCTCGGCTTCAAGGCAACTGGCAAAACAGAAACACGTGACTGGGAGTGCTACATCCGTTGAAAAATTATGGAACGCTGACCAAGTACTGGTAGTTTTCTTGTTTTTATGTTTGCACCCTACTTCGACCTAAGGCACCTACAACCATACACGCACAGTCACACACAGGCCAGATTAATGAGACCTACTTACTTACCTACCTAGTCCTGTTACGTAGGATCCGGACGTCACCGGGTGTCATTAACAGATAGGGGTGACACCAAAGTGACAAAACGACTGTCTAAACAAATTTTGTGCCGAGTTTCAGCAGAAATTTATTATTTTTAAATTAACAGTAACAGACAACAAAAACATTTTTCGTAAGCCCAGCTTACATGTATTGTATCAATTTACCTAAAGCTGAAACTCTATACTAATTTACTTGTTAGAGAATTCTAATGCGCTACGGTCAGTGCGGTCAATATTACCCAATTACAATAATGCTTCAACTTGGTGAAAAAGCTAGAGGCACTAGGACGTTCTCTAAATGAGAAGCACAGTCACCTGGTGAAGCATTCAATTGAACAAGCCATCAAAGAAGTAGCAGCCATATCTGTTATTGTTCAAGTGAATAGTCTGATAGCTGCCTCTGAAGAAGATCGAGTTGTCCATTCCAAAACTGATTACTTTCTATGATGAAGTGTCTGAGAGCATACACTTTTAATAGAAATACCAGGGCTGAGAAGGCATCTGAAAGCAGCAGAGATTAATCTGGAGTAAGCCAAAATTGGGCAATATAAGACGTTTTGACATTCATTGCTGAATGGGGCTCCGTGGAATCTCCCCCAGTCCTTTCAGTAAGCCTAAAATTATTTCTGACGAGCTGTTGTCTTTTGGCTTTTTATGTGAGAGAAGCTTTTCAAAGCTTAAACTTATAAAGAACTCTTTTACGATCTACCATGGGACAGTCAAGGCGTTCCGATCTTGCGATAGTATCAATTGAAAGTTGTTGCCGAAAGGCACTGATTTTGATTAAGTGATTCACAAGTTCGCAGTCTTGAAAGCTAGGAAAGGTAAGTTCTGATCTAGTCGAGAGGTTCACTAAGTGCTGAAAGGCTTATTTTGTTCCTGTTTTTTTTTTGTTATTTCATTTATGAGTATATTGCCATATATCAATATTTTTCATGGCTAACCTGATTTTAATTGATAATATTCCTATATTACAATGTTTTAATAAATAATCAGCCAAAATTCCAATTATTTTTCCTTATTATATAAAATTTGCCAATTATTGACACTACTGTATAGTTATTATAAATTATAATATAATTTTCTGTATTCTTTAAACGTTATTTTATAAGGAGGCTGCAGGCACCTTCATTGCCCCACACAGTCCACCAATATTTGCTAATTTTATTTTTAGTGATGTAACTGCTGACCTGATGGTAAATGATTAAAATAAGAAATAAAATAAACAAATATGCATTTGTAATATTTTAATTCTGCTAGTTGTTAATATCACTAATTTTATCATTACATTCTGTTATATACAGGAATTACGATTTACGGGTAACATTAGTACAAAAATCCTTTATAAGATTCTGCTTGGTTGGAAAAGGAGGGTGTACATGGGGTGACACCATGAGTTACCGCACCGGGTGACATGAGACCTACTTACTTACCTACCTAGTCCTGTTACGTAGGATCCGCGTCATTCATTAACAGATAACAGTGGAAATTGGTTGTGCGACAGTTGTCATCTTTCGGCCTCAGGAATGCTATCATCCTGCATGTTCGATAAGGAATTTTCTTAAGTAGGCCTACCCTTTACGAATTTGTTAGTCGTCAATAAAGCACGTACTTACTTACTTACCTACAAATGGGCTACATCAATCAGATTACTTTTGGAACGCGGAATTTCCATTCCAAAAATAGAATGCGATCTTACTACGTAACTTAATTCCGCTTCGTCCCTCATAATCACGTTTTCTCCTAAATTTACTGGCATAATCGTAATGCCACTAGCCCACGATTCAACTTACATGCACGAAATACAATAATTCTTTGCATATGGAGTAATATGATTTATAAACAGAACTATAATTGTTAACAAAGTTCGCCTAGCCAATGGGAACGTATTTGTCACCGGAATAGATTTCGCACGTAAATTATGCGAAAGACCATCCTGGAAACTGAAGTAGGCGTGGTCGGAACTTTTTTGCTGCCGGATAGTATCTCGCATGACACCGGCACACCTGCGGTTAATAATAATAACAATATCTTTTCTTTAATTTAGCGCCAGTGATATTTTACTTCTCAAAATAATTCCTAATTCAGTTTTAATTCAGTTCTGTGTCCTTGAATTTTACTTCTAATTCTAATTTTACTTCTCAAATAATTTTACTTATCATTCCTATTTTAGTTCTCAATTAATTTTACTTCTTATTTTAGTTTTCCAAATAATTATTAATTTCAGTGCAGTAAAAAGTTTTTTTAACATTACTATAAGATATCTTAAATTTGTTCAATTTCAAAAACACTCTCATTTCCGTAGATTTTTCAAGCGATTTCTTCGTCCATAAGTAAAAATTCCACATACAGAAAAAATTCTTTCCACAAAGGCCTGTGAGGCTGGAGCTGATAAAAGATCCTCTGCATTGGGTGCAATTTTGCTGTTTGAAGCTCGCCTTTCCTTCCAGAAAGCAAGAGGATCTGAGGATTCCTAGTATCGTTCTCCCTTATGTCTGCCAAATAACTTTTGACAAGATCTTCAATTTTTCTGACGTTGACAGAAACTGCTTGTCTTATGAGCATGTCCATTTTAGCTGATCGTATATAATACAGTATAAATAATATCCAGGAGGTCGTTGTTAGGTTGGTACGCAGGCGGGACATTTTTTAGACAACGAAGACCAAAGATAGTATATTACATAGAGAATGGTATGCGCAGCACCTTCATTTCAAGCAGGAGTTTTCAATGGATTATGTGTTTGGATCGCGTGTGATTTATTCGCCTTCATCTCAGCTTAAGCGCCACAAGAAGTAAAATGATTTTACTTCTGAAAATAATTCCTAATTTCATTCATAATTTTACTTCTGCAAATAATTCATAATTTAATTCCTAATTTAGTTTTTGAAGCCAAAATAATTCCTACTTTTACTTCTAATTCTCGTTAACGAAATCCTTTATTTTTACTTCTAATTTTAGTTTTCGTTAATGAAAATATCACTGTCTTTAGTTTAGCGCCTGACAAACGCACTGCGCTGTACATTTACATGCTATGCAATTTAAATCTTAACTAGTATACTAACAGAACAGACAGCCTGTAATACACGGCGCTAATAGCAGCCTACAAAGCAAATCCGCCCTAACGGGGCTCGAACTCGGTACCTCTCGCACTCTTCGCCAGATGTTATCCAACGCGCCACCGGACCCCCCCAGTTGTTTAACACTGTGACTATACATACTGCACTGAAAACTCGGCCATCACTGGTATTGTCAATTTGTCATGCAGTGCCAGTATTACCAAAACTGTGTTTCTTGCTTGTTCTGTGCTTTGCACCATTTCTGAATAGTAATTCTGTGGCCAATTATATGCTTTTGCACATTACCATCTATCAGTTTGATGTTGAAATATTCTGTGATTTTAATAATGTGGATTCGCGTTGTAGGCCAATTGCTAATCGCACTTTGTTGTATACACACATCTAATAATCGCAGCTAAAATGGTTTCTCTCTCAAACAAAAGTAAGTAAGTATATTCTTCTATGGAAAAGAGAGCTCACGGACTCTGTTGTTTTCGGATGCGTTCCTTTGTACGGTTCGCATCAACAGAGCAAATCATCGGAGGTTTTGTCAACAGCCGCCTTAATTATGAGGCGCCAATGTTTGCCTTCGTTTACGTTACACTTGTTTAATTACCGTTCAACCGTCGAAAATAATTACGAATCTGTCGTCACCATATTTCCTCCCCATCCACCACGCCCCCACACGGTCATAAAATCACGTCTGATAGGAACAGACACCAATACCTTCAAAGAAGAAGAACAGTCCCTAATACACCTTTTTATAGCTTTGCATTTGCCTATATATAGACGCAGAAAAGATGTGCCTTAATTATGTGTAAATCCAAAAGTTGCTAATTAAAACTATTGAATATTTATCAGTAGCATATCTTGCTATGACACTGGCGCACAAGTGGGAAGGGAAGTCAACGAATCTATTTATATAAGTAAGTAAGTAAGTAAGAATGTTCTTTATTAAAACGCAAGCAAACGCTCAGCGCTTTACATACAAAGTCAGAAATAATTTATGTACACAGAAAACGATAATTAGAGGAAAATTAAGTCAACTACAAAACATATGTCTAACTGTACAACATCCTAGCTAAGAAGCCACGCCTGGTAAGGGAATCAAATCTAGGGAGAACACGGTTATGTGAGCGTGGGCGCAGGTCATGGTCATGACAAGTTGACAGGGGGAGAAGGTCGTGGAGGGTGTGGCTAGTATTTGTTAAGATGTTTCTAAAGAGGTCTATATCAGCTTTTTGCAAAGCTCCTCAAAGGTGGGGAAAGATTTAGGTAGGAAACCAAGGCGTACCAACTTGCGGACCAGCGCGCTCAGAGAGTCAAGTTCCTGCTTACTGGCGAAGCCCCACCATACTTGGGAACAGTATAGCATGCGGTTGATAGTGGTAGCCCTGACCACATCATGAAGCCTGACCCCGAAAGCCCATGTGAGATCAAAATACGATGGGCATAAAGAGATTGCTTGGCCCGAATGCAAACTCTTTGAACATACGGGGAAAAACCGAACTTTTCGGTAATCTCAATGCCCAGTATATTCAATGACACTACCCTTTTAATGCCAGGCAGGACTGGAGGGGCCTGTATAAGATTCACTTTAGGTTTGGTAAATGACAAAACTCGTCCCCTTCGCGTAGTCTGAATTGACCCCACTGATGGGACCAATGTGACAAAACTGGGGTTTCGCCTCAGGATGCGAGTGTAAGGCGCGTGTCGCTCAGGATGGGAGCGTAAGTACGACCTCCGTGTTATTTCAGAGGGTTTCTGCGTCTGCCAGTCGACGGGCCCAGGCGATCAGTGTCACCCACCGAAGGATCAACGTCAAAGTTCTAAGACGATATTTATTCAAACACCACCATCACAACAGGCCAAGCTAGCTTAAAGACTATCAGATCACCATACAACAAAGACCTCAGAACCTTCACTCCACACAAAGCGCCCTCCTTATATACCCAGCAGGGGTGAGGGGTATCGACCGACTGAGGGTCGCCTGCAGTAACACCGTCGCCCGACAGAGGGTGTCTCAAAGAGACCGCCGCCGGCCGGGAGAGGGTGTCTCAAAGGAACCGCCGCCGGGCGAGAGAGGGTGTTTCAAAGGGACCGCTGTTGGCCCGGAGAGGGTGTTTCAAAGAGACCGCAGCCGGCCCGGAGAGGGTGTCTCAAAGGATGCCGCCGGCGGGGGAGAGGGTCGCCCACAGAGCAGCAGTCGCCAAGTCCAAGACAGCGGTCGGCGGGGGAGAGATAAGCGCCCGACAGACCGTGTGAAAGAGAAGACCACCCAAGCGCTAATGTCCGTCGAGTCGGCAGTCGGCGGGGGGGAAGAGGCAATAAAGACTCGAGGCGTGGGAAAGCAACGGTCGGTGAAAGAGAGATGGACTCAAGGCACCAGACCACCCAAATCGCCACACCCTACCCCGGCTACGATTCGATATGCCCTCATATCGAGTCCAAGCATAAAAATACACATGAAAGCTAAAGCGGCCAACGGGCCAAGTCCCTAAGAAAATCCTCTAGAAAAGTCTCTCGAAATTCGCGTGGCCAACGGGCCCAAAAACAATATCACGCAAAGTCATACGCCCTAAAGTTCTCGGCAGAGTTCAGTCAATCAGCGCGGCTAATCGGAGTACCTGAAAAACGTAAAGTCTCTGCGCTCCATCAGAATGGCCAGCGGCCCAGAAAACTCGCTAGGCAACATAACAGCGGCCAACGGGCCAACACAAAAGCAAAAAGACATAACAATCATAACAACAATTGAGCCAATTCTCGGCGACACAAGCAATTAAGTAATCAGACTAAAAAGAAATGGCCATGGTCTCTCGACGTCAGTGACGGAGGGCTTAGCGCGTCCCCAGACAAAAAGCGTCTGGGGGAAGGACAGGGAGGACAGCCATGGTCTCTCGACGTCAGGGACGGAGGGCTTACGCATCCCCAGACAAAAAGCGTCTGGGGGAAGGACAGGGACCGTAACAGAGTCCGGGCCGACGAGGGCATCAGAGTCCGGGCCGACGAGGGCATCAGACAGCAGCACTCGGCGAAGGCGCTCACCATCGTTAGTCGCTTGTCCCTCGGAGACGCGCAGAGATCACGAGTCTCTAGCGGTAGCGGGCCGGTCGTTGAACCGCCCTCTTCGGACGCTGAGAGTTCTGACTGGCGTCCGGCATAGCGTCGATCATGTCGTCGTTCGGAGCGGCGTTCTCGCGGGCATCTTGCAGGCCATCTTCGAAGCAAGGCCTGAGTTTATCGACGTGGACGACGATTGGCTTGGAGTGTGCGGTCTTTCGAAGCCGGTAGTTGACAAGGCCGAGGCGTTCGACCACCGTGAATGGGCCAGTGTACATGCGAGCCCACTTCGGACTCCGTCCTCTGATCAGCCAAGCTCCTATTGGTGACGCGCATGCCGATAGAAGAGTTCGTCGACCAATCTCGTGAGTTTTATGCAAATGAGCAGCCAATGGGATAGCACACACCTCTACAAACGCTTCTTCATGGCTGCTATGTACCCTCCCCACCATGGTCCATGGGAATTGCTCTATCAACCTATTCCCATGAGGAGGGGTACTAAAGGGCCTCGGCCGCTTAATCTCTAAAGACCGGAAAACTTTCCCACACTTAGTAAGACCACCCATGATGATTATAAGAAGGAATAATAGCAACCTGTCAATCAATTGCAATTTGTCTATGTAAGATTTCAATGACCTGTCTTTCTTGCGTGTCAATGCCATGTTCACCGCACACTCACTTACAGCAGGTTCAATAATTCCATCAGCTAACATACTGTCCAATTGATTATCGATCGTAACTCTATGCGGCAGCGGCTGTCGTCTTAATGGCTGTCTCACGGGGCGCGCATCTCCCGTCTCTATCTTATGCGTGCACACAGATGTCTTACCTAAATCGCGGTCAGTCACAGAAAAGACATCCCCATATTCTATCAGTAAAGCGCTCAAGCGTTGCCTAATCTCAGGCGGCACTTCTTCGGGCAAATCCGCGAGCAATTTCTCACTCGGCGAGGCTTGGTCAACCGCGTCTCTATTCTCGCGATTTCTCTCGCTTATCTCTACCTGTACCGGGTGCAATTCCCCTAAGGGTCGATCCTTAGGCAGTCGGACGGGGTCTTCGCTTAAATTTACCACCCTTACCCGGGCATCTGCGTGATCTCCAACAACTACTCGGGCGAGATGGACCCCGGGTTGGATCTCCCTAGCCTCCGTCATCCAGGCTGGTGCTACAGTCGTTAGATCCCCGTACATTGTCTTAATCGGAATATCCCTCTGGGACTTGGGGGCTACCAATACCTCCTCGGCAACGATCACGCGCCGGCACCAAATAGACCCATTACCTTTCACCAGGGAGATACGCCTGCGTCTCACAAATAGGGATCCCATACCAAATCCTAAGCGGCAGCGATGTTCTCTCAGCCAGTCCATACCTAACATGGGCTCGGAAATTTGATCAGAAACCAGAAAGGAAGTATGAATACAAAACCCGTTCGTAATCTTAATGGGCACCCGCACCTCACCCAGGACATTTATATCGGACCCATTAGCAGCCATCAAAAAACGATTGCAAGAGCGTAGGTCTAACCCGTCGACAGTAGATGAAGGCACCAAGCTGACTTCCGATCCAGTGTCGATCAGGCAAAGCTGCGGTCGTCCGTTGATTTCTCCGCGGATGTAGACTGCGTTGTTCGTAGCACGGTCCGGCATTCTTGGGCGCGTCGTATTGTTCATGACCACCGGGTTCGGTGGCGTCGAAGCATCGGGCTCGGTCATCTCGGTCTGGCGATTCTGGCGATTCTGGTATCGGCGATCTCGTCGGCAGTTACGGGCAATGTGACCGGCTCGTCCGCAGTTGAAGCAGGTCACTTCGCGTCGCTGATTCTCCGGAGGGCCTGGGCGGTCTCGCTCAGGTCGGATTTCATGACTCGGTTCGTCGGTCGTAGGAGGGCTTCGGCGTAGCACGCGGAATTGCTCGTCCATTCTTTTCTCTATGTCTTGCTGCCATTTCCGCTGCTCATCTCGCTGAGTGTTCAAGAAGCGGTCCATCTGAGCCTGAAGCTGGGCGCTCAGATCGGTCTCTTGCGTCGCTCGCACTCGGTTTGGCGGTCTGCGGCGATCATCGGCGTCGTTCGTCCGTTGATAGGCCTCCAGACGCAGGGCGGTCCGGTATGCCTCGTCCAAATTCTTGGGTTCTCGCTCGCGTACTTTGAGCGAGAGCTCCCGGTCTCTCATGGCTTCGAGAAAGGCGTCTTTCGCGATGATCTGAGTGGTCTCGTTGGAGGGCACCGGGTAGGCCAAGACAACCAGTCGTCGGATTTCATGCAGCAGGTCGCTCAGGTTTTCTTCCGGTCGTTGGCGGCGGTAGTACAGCTGGGCACGGAAGGTTTCTGCCTGGCCTTCCGTCCCGTATCTCTGGCGGAGGCGTTCGACCAATTCCTCATAAGTTACGCTCGGTTGAGCGCCGAAGTCCCAGAGAAGTTGCGTAGCGGCCTTCTCTAGCGAACATCTCAAGTAGTCGACCCGGTCCGCGCCCGTCCACTTGTTGTGCCTCGCGCAGACCTCGAACTGCACCAGGAATGACTCCAACGAGCCCGTCCCATCGAACTTGCCTGGTTTCATCGGCGTCGGGCGGCTTCGCAGCAGGTCGCTGACATTTTCTAGCAGATTCGGCGTCGAAGTCCCCGGTTCGTTCGGTCTTTCAGTCTCTTCGCGGAAACTGGCTTTCAATTTCCTCTTTTCGGTCGTCGAAGGGCCCGTCTTTCCTCGGATGCTCGTTCTCTCCGGCTTCACGGTCGTCTCCTCTTCCATCTCTTCGCGGAAACTCGATCTCACCGGCTCTTCGGGGTCGTCGAAGTCGATCTCGGACAGCAGGCGGCTTCGGTCCGGTCGCGTAACCAACGCGGCCATTCGTCTCGCGGCTGGCGTAGAAATTCTTGACGGCAGATCGGCCAGGTCCAAGGCCGCGTAGGGAATGGTGTCGTCCTCGTCTCCCGGAAACATCTTCGGTCAATTCTAGCGTCGTCGACGGCAGGAAATCTCCGTCAAAAATCCCACTGGCTCTGGTACCAATGTGACAAAACTCGTCCCCTTCGCGTAGTCTGAATTGACCCCACTGATGGGACCAATGTGACAAAACTGGGGTTTCGCCTCAGGATGCGAGTGTAAGGCGCGTGTCGCTCAGGATGGGAGCGTAAGTACGACCTCCGTGTTATTTCAGAGGGTTTCTGCGTCTGCCAGTCGACGGGCCCAGGCGATCAGTGTCACCCACCGAAGGATCAACGTCAAAGTTCTAAGACGATATTTATTCAAACACCACCATCACAACAGGCCAAGCTAGCTTAAAGACTATCAGATCACCATACAACAAAGACCTCAGAACCTAACTCCACACAAAGCGCCCTCCTTATATACCCAGCAGGGGTGAGGGGTATCGACCGACTGAGGGTCGCCTGCAGTAACACCGTCGCCCGACAGAGGGTGTCTCAAAGAGACCGCCGCCGGCCGGGAGAGGGTGTCTCAAAGGAACCGCCGCCGGGCGAGAGAGGGTGTTTCAAAGGGACCGCTGTTGGCCCGGAGAGGGTGTTTCAAAGAGACCGCAGCCGGCCCGGAGAGGGTGTCTCAAAGGATGCCGCCGGCGGGGGAGAGGGTCGCCCACAGAGCAGCAGTCGCCAAGTCCAAGACAGCGGTCGGCGGGGGAGAGATAAGCGCCCGACAGACCGTGTGAAAGAGAAGACCACCCAAGCGCTAATGTCCGTCGAGTCGGCAGTCGGCGGGGGGGAAGAGGCAATAAAGACTCGAGGCGTGGGAAAGCAACGGTCGGTGAAAGAGAGATGGACTCAAGGCACCAGACCACCCAAATCGCCACACCCTACAATCTCACAGGATTTTGAGTGGTTCAGGTGGAGATTACATTTACGAGCCCAGGTACTAATATGATCTAATTCTGCATCTGTAGTGGAGATGTTAGAAGCCAAGATCACAAGAATGCAGTCATCAGCATACTTGAAAATACGATTAAAGCTATAGAGAGGTTTTAGGCCGGAGATGGCAACCAGGAAGTTTGCAGGACCCATGCCAGAACCCTGAATTATGCTGGCATTGATTTCAGCCAAGGCAGATAAAAGTCCACGGAACTTGGTGCAATGACTACGATTGCTCAGGAGGGAGATAATCCAGTTGAATATATTAGTTGGGATAGGCAGAGAGGTCAATTGTTCAGCCAAGTATGAGTGTCTGATCGTATCAAAGGCCTTAGAGAAATCTAGAGAAATAACACGGACATAGGGTTCAGAATTAAGTGAGCTGAGAATGAAGTCAGAAATGGCTATAAGAGCGGCAGAGGTAGAACCAGATGGCCTGAAGGCGAATTGGTCAGCAAATGGACGGTTCAGTTCGTGATTAGTGAGGATGGGATAGATATATAGGCGCACTACAAGTTTTTCTAACAATCTGCATAATACCGGCGTGATGGAAATGGGTCGGTAATCAGCCTCAGTGGCAGGGCAAGGGATCTTAGGGATAGGAGTAATGCAACTAGACCTCCATTGGTCAGGGACAGAGGAGTTTTGCAATGAGAGGTTGAATAAATATGTAATTGGTTCAGCCAAAAGATGGGCCATGTTAGAAAGGAGCCAGAGAGGGATCAAGTCGGGACCAGTGGAGCAACCACGAATGGAGGATAGGACAGTGTAAGTGCCAAGAACCCCAAATTTTGGCGGGCAGGAATCAGACCCCGTAATCGAGCTCCGCATAGTTGGTTGAAGGTATTGGACATCAGTCGAGATATCTCGATAATGTTGGTTAAGAGTTTCTGAGTTAATATAGGTATGGTTTCTGGTTAAAATAATTATTTAATTATATATCCGTTTCACACATGATTCAGCATAGATGTCGCCCCATTTCAACTTTTGATTCTAATATTAAATATGGTGTTTATATCTCCGCAAGCAATTTTTCCACTTAGCAAACGTAATTGTACGTCGATTTGCCTTCATAAATATAATTAACTGACTGCATTTTTAATGCGAACAAGACTCGATTGTTTCCTTGTCCCAATTATAGCCCAAAAACTAATCACACGACGCTATAATAAGGAGTTCCTACTGCTGTGTATAATAGGTCCTTGGTGTGAGGTAAGTAAGTAAGTAAGTAAGTAAGTAAGTATTTCCTTTATTGAGAAGCACTAGCAAACGCACAGCACTGTACATAGCAAGATTAATACATTCAAACAAATAAACAAAAATTTCTATATACAACCATAGAATTGAATGAGAGGCTTTATTGTACAGAGGAAGAAGAGCTAGAGCTAGTCATAGGGGAAAAAGAAGGGTTTAAATAGCCAGATCTAGGGAAAACATATCGTTTATTTGTATAGCATCCGGGCAAGGAAGCATTTCTGAGACAGGTTGTCAAACATGGGAAGCTCACGGTTATGGGACCGTGGCCGCAGGGAGTAGCGCGATTGCTTGATCGGTGGCAACAATTTATGCAGAACATGACAAGGATTGTGCAGAATACAGACAAAGAGTCTAGTATCCGCATTGCTGCAGAGAGTCTCAAATGAGGGAGAAGATGGAGGTAAGTACCTCTGGCGTACCAACCGTCGGATAATTCCCTCAAGGGCCTCCCGTTCCTGCACTCTCGCAAAGCCCCACCACACAGGCGAGCAATACAGCATCATACCAACCGTAGTGGCACGAACTACATCAAATAAACTGTCCCCGAGAGCCCATGCGACCTCAGGATCCGAAGTGCATAAAAGGACTGCCTTGCTTTTATGGTCAGGTATAACGGCCCTGCGATGCACTGGCCCTGTGTCCTGGACTAATGGGCTTCGTCCATTGCGGGCCTTATGGTACATGACTTTGTATTGTATTGTGACGGTGGTGTCACCGCCACTTTTAAAAAGGATCGTGACAGTCAAGTTGGGAAGTCTTTTGACGTCGAACTCCACTTTTTTTAGGCTTGGGACTGGCACTTCTGGCAGTATGAGAAGTGGCGGAGTTCATCAAGATGGCGTATGAAACCACGGTTGGTTAGTTGCTGTTTAACGACACTGTGTAATAACAAAGATGATTGGCGTCGCCCTCCTCCTTTCTCCAGGATAGAGACTGGCACTACCACAGCTACAGTAGTGGTGGAGTTTATGGCATGAAGCGAATATGTTATTAAGGAGTTATCAACCATTTTCATGAACTCATTTGTTTCTACAGTAAAATCATCCCTGGATATTACATTATTATACAATGGCGGTTTAATGTTGACATTTATATAGGCTGAAAAAAATTTGTTATAAGGGTGTTTAACATCGACTATTACTATTATATTAAAGGTCATGGATCTAAACAGTTTGTATTACTTAAATTTACCCAATAATATCAACGTAGCTGTATTAACTGACGCTTCCTGTATTACAATGTCCGGTAGGTGGGTGGCATGGTTGGCAGTCTAAGTCTTGGTATAAAAAGACGACCTTTCACACATTAGATATTATAGTCTACTTAGACTATACTATCTAATGTAAGGCCGACGTCAACAAAGACTGTACTATATACCAAAATTCTGCCGACGTCAACGGCCTTTGTTGCCGTAAGATGTCGTTAAACATTCATCCTTCCGCGCCAACGTCCTTAACAACCATAATTATGTGTCTAAAATAATGCACTCATTGAACACCTTTAAAACGTTCTCAGTCAACGTTATATATACGTATCAGATGGGATGGATATTATATAGGTCGGTTTACGCCGTAATAAATGAATAAACTCAGCAGTGGTCAGGTCGAGTAGCAATACCAACTGGAAGCGAGAAACAGAAGAACCGAGAACACCAGACGAACTATGGCGGCAACTGAAGGAAGCCACATTTATCTTACTTTTAACAGAGGTGAGATGGTACCGTTTATCTATTGTAGAAACGCCACAAACTCCGCCAATACCCTACCTGCGGTAATGCCAGTCCCAAGCCTGGAGAAAAGAAGAGGGCGATGCTTATCATCTTCGCTATGACACAGCGATTACCGACCGACAGATGGCGTTAGTCATTCTAATCGCTATGATAAGGAGCTATATAATTAGCCATACATACATAGAAACATTCATAGATACATACATACATACACACGCACACACGCACACGCACACACACACACACACACACACACACATATATATATATACGGTTTGGTTGACTCAACGGTTTTGGTAGCATCACGTAAATTGACTAAAACTGTGATAAATGTAGACACCTTTGTAAAATTTAAACCGACGCTACATGCGCCTTAAACTGAATGCCTCCAAGACAGAACTTATCTTGTTTTACCTCAACCCGTTACCTAACTCACAATTATTCCACACTGTACTCAATCTTAGCCCAGATTGCTCCATCAAACCAGCTGATGTTGTCCGAGACCTTGGTGTCCTCCTTGATGACTCGTTGTCTATGAAAACTCATATCTCCAATATAACCAAATCCTGTTTTGTCCATCTCAGACGCATTCGGCAAGTCAAGAAAAGTCTTAACGAGAAATGTGTTCGTACCCTAGTACAGGCCCTTGTCATTTCTAGAATTGACTACTGCAACTCAGTCCTTTGTGGTCTTCCTGCATCTACCCTTCAACCTCTTACAGCTGTTCTTCATCACGCTGCTAAGCTTATCAAGAACCAAAATCCTCGGGATCATGTCACACCGACCCTCCGTGAACTACGCTGGCTTCCCATACAAGCTCGCATCAATTTCAAAATCTGTCTTCTAATGTACAGAATCTACACAAACTGTTCTCCTGCAGACCTTTCTTCACTTGTAACACCCTGTTCCTCTCTCCAATCCAGACGAGGGCTACGTTCATCGTCTCAAGGTGATTTTGTTGTGACACGATCACTCAAAAACTTGGTAACCGGGCATTTGCGCTAGCCGGCCCGGCTGAATGGAACAAACTCCCTGTCTTTATCCGCAAATCCCCAACTTTATCGATTTTCAAAACTAGCCTTAAAACACATCTGTTTAAGATTTACTATGATTGATTTTTCTGTTACGCGCCTTTGTGCAAAATTCCAATTTTGTTTAGGCGCGCTATAAATAACAGATCTAATAATAATAATAATAATAATAATAATAATAATAATAATAATAATAATAATAATAATAATAATAATAATAATAATAATAATAATAATAATACATATATTTGCCAATTGCATTCAATCTCTGGATCATTCTTACACAATTCATCGGCTGAAATCTAACAACTTGACAATCTTACTAGTAAAATTCTTATCATTCAAACCCCACCATTGCGAGTCCGTGCCCCAGTGCCAGTCTCAAGCCTGGACAAAGAAGGAGGGATGTGCTAATGACCTTTTTGTCACATAGTGTCGTTAAACTGAAACTACTACTGTTACTTATTGTAAAGGAAAACAAGGTGTTAATCGACCAGAATGACTAACGCCATCTCTCGGTCGGTAATCGCTTTAAGTTGGATCCGCATCTCCAAGGGGGCGCCACTGCTGCCGGAAGTTGACAGCAGACGATGACAGACTTCCGCGGAAGGGCAAGAGCAGGAGGAGGAAGAGGAGGAGTAGGAGAAGAAAGAGAATGACAAGGAAGAGACAGAGAAGTAGGATGGGAAGTATGTATGTATGTATGGTCGGTTATTGGTCGCTAGGGAATGCTTACCGTGGTCAAGCAGTATCCCGGATTAGGGTCCGGAGAAATCCCGAATGAAGAGATACGTCACGGTCTGAAGGACTTGGGAACTGGATGAGATGGAAATATACGGTGGTTGAAGTGTACAGTTTATGTGGCTACGTTGGCAGAGCGTGTCTAGTTGTTTAGAGGGATTGTGTTTGATTAATTACCTCTGTATAATTAGAGCAGACATCTTAGACTTAGATGTTCTTATATACTCGTATACCCAATGTATTTTGGTTTTACGGAACAGCATTGCGAAAGTAGTAATTTGCTGTTTTTAACGACATTTTTTTAGCCAGGGCCGGTGACGTCACCCTCCTCCTATCTCTAGGCTTGGGACTGGCACTGCTTGGCAACAAGGTTGGTGGCCGAGTTTTCCAGAGCTGTACTTATAGTTACATCGTTTAACAAGTTACTGTCCTTATGGCTGCCAAACAAAACATCGATGATATAAGAACAACGTAGCTGACACTTATATATCATAGTTGATTAATGTTATAAAGGTGTTTAACAAGTGCATTTAGATATCTTATGGTCGTCACGGCTGCTGACGCCGATAAATCAATTCATCATAAACGATCAGGTACGAGGCCATAATTATACGGTCGCTATACTACCAAATACGTTTACATTTGTAATGACGCAATACACTTGTTCACGACACTTGATTTCATGCAATACCGCACCTAGGGCACGGACGTGAGTTTGTATTGTGACGGTGGTATCCTGGCACCACCACCTTTTAAACGGGGTCGTGACAGTCACTACCAATCTTTGACCCTGTGCTGATTTTTCTGCGACATGACAGCGATATTATTTTGCTCCTGAAGTTGGCTAAAACAACGACAATTATATTTCTGCTGAATTCTGCATTATACAGTTTAAGATTAAATCTAATGTTTATTTTTGAGTTTTGCAGTAACAAAAGCTGACGTGTCCGTTTTAAATAAGTTGACTTCGTGTGATTCGTGTTTGACGTCATCTTATGGCTGCCAGGGTCGTTGAAGTCGCCCTCCACTTTTTTGAGGTTTTGGACTGGAACTTTAGCGGCAGTTCGAGAAATGGCGTTAAAATTGTTAGTTGCTGTTTAACGACACTGTGTAATAACAAAGACGATCAGAGTCACCCTCATCCATACTCCAGGCTTGGGACTGGCACTGCCACAGGTTCCTATGGTAATGACGTCTGATCGGAACAGAAGCGAATTGTTCGTCACTTTTTCTTCTCCCCCACCCCACAGTCGCCATCTTTTATTTCCCCCATCCACCACGCCCTCCCCACACTGTTTTAAAATCACGTCTGATCGCAACAGATACCAGTATCTTCAAAGAAGAGCAGTCGCTTAAACACCTTTCTATAGCTTTGCATTTGCCTATATATTGAAAAAGACTACCAATGTATTAAGGTGGGAAGACGAAAGCTCCAAAAGTGTAACTGAATGTCTTTGTTAATTAAGTAAACAATTTTACTGAAACTGTTTATAAAAAAGCTAGTCACACAACGTTGTATAATACAGGCACAGTTGTGAGTGCGAGCTGTGGCGGTGGAATCCGGTCACCACCATTTTTAACAGACCGTGACAGTCACCACCACTTGTTTTACATTAAGCTGATTTTTTGCGACACGACAACGATATTTCGGTTTCATGCAAGTTAAAACAACGCCAAATAACGGCGATATAATCCTGCGTGTTTACAATTATTTCAAATTAAACTTATTGTTTATTTCTTATCTTTGACGCCCCACAAGTCATATTTGCTTTGTTCCTACAGTAAATCCGCCAATGTTAAACAAGCTCAGTTAGTTTCGTGTTTGACGTTGCCCTCTTCCTTCCTTGAGCCTTGGGACTGGCACTTGTTGCAGTACGAGAAGTGACGGAGTTCATCAACATCGCATAGCGTATTAAACCGTTGTAATAGCGAAGATGATTGGCGTGGCCCTCCTCCTTTCTAAAGGATGGAGACTGGCACTACAATCTGTGCGGTAGTTGCGGAGTTAATTTCGTCAGACACATATTATAATATGTTATACAGGTGTAATCAACCATTTAATTGCCTCATTTTGTTTCTACAGTGAAGTGGGCCAAAATGCCACCAACATAATGACCGTCAAATATTAACTCTTATATAGCAGTAGAGAAATTAATTATAAAGGTGTTTAACATCGACCATTACTCGTGGGCTTGTGCATTCTTATTGTAAATCCATTACGTACAACATGGGGCTTCATTTTAAAGAATAAAAAGTCGCAAAAGTGATTGTTTTGGAAAAACTCCGACAACCGACGAAGTTGTGGCCCAGTGTTAATATATCAACATCTCCGTCCATACCACGGTAGGTGGCATAGAGTAACTCTTCTTATAAAAGGTCGTTGTTTAATCTAAGGCCGAAGTCAACAAAGGCTGTTTTTTGACAAAATACTTTTTGCTGACGTAAACCGCCTTTGTTGCCGTAAGATGTCGTTAAACATGCATCCATTCGCGTCAACAGCCTTGACAACAATATCAAGTCTAAATGCACTCATTAAACACCTGTAAAACGTTCCCAAATGTGCTATATATAAATTCAGCTGCTACGTTTGACAGATGTTTAATGCATTTGTCATAAGGTCCACGTAAATGGCCCTTGCAGCCATAAGAACAGTGGTAACAGACTAACAGTGCTGTAACTACAATTGTACGGCCCGCGAAATCCTTAATAAATTACGATGTTGACGTCATCGGCCCTGGCTTCAAAACAGCGAGTACCGACGTGATAATAAATAACTGCCATGTCTTAACGACCTCTAAGATGTCTGCTCTAATTAGACACAATCTCTCTACTCAACCAGACACGCTCTGCCAACGTAGCCACACAAACTGTACCGTTCAACCTCCGCACATTCCCATCTCATCCAGTTCCAAAGTCCTTCAGACCGTGAAGGCTCCTGCGTTCGGGACTCCTCCGGATCCTAATCCGGGATACTGCTACTGGAATGCTGCATTCCCAGCGACCAACCACCGACCGACCGCTTCATGCAGCGCCGCCATTTCCGGGCGAAATCAACAGTGCACCGCGCATGCGCAGTGACCTGGTCACGTCGGAATGGAAGGAGTCCGGTGCTAAGTGTCCTACTGGGTCTAGTTAAATTCTGTCTAAAGCGACCGCTAAGCGCTCTTTGGGCCTTAGTACACTGCGGCTGGATACGCGAAGATATTATACATAATTGCATAAATTATATATATATATATGCATATATATATATATATGCATATATATATATAATTGTTTATAATTTGTTTTAAGGGTTTTGTGGACATTAATTATTCATCTTTTGTAGGTTAATTTAATTTCTACCAATCATGATGATCGATTCATTATGTAGAACAGACCCTGACCTTTCTAACGATATGTAACTTTGATGGTTTCGCATAAGTCAAATTTAAATGCTGCCCTTTGAAAAACGGTCAAAATGATGTTTATTTTCGCGATTGTTAGACGCAATGTTCATTAAAACTCTCGGTTTTTCTAGAGAAACAATTAATTGTAAGGCTTTTCTGGATACTAATAATGTTTTAAAGATATTTTAACGTTTGAATTTGATGAAAACAAAATTTGCGCAAAAGAGTCAAAATTAGCGGATTTTGGCTTGTTTCTCGTCAATTAACGTTGCCGATAAAAGCCTAGTTTTGGGATAGCGGGTCACATTTGATTCCAAAAGAAATGTCACTAGGTATTAACTACGCCTTGACCCGACCTGTGGTAGTACCGGTCCCAAGCCTGGTAGAAAAGGGAGGGCGACGTGAATCATCTTCTTATGACAAAGTGTCATTAAACAGCAACTAACCAACCAAAAACCTCTATTTAGACACCTTTAAATCAGTGCTGACGGACGCTACATATTTAATGATTGCCTTCTAAATTTTAATTGTATCCACGATTTGATGAAGTTATTTAATGATGGCGCACCTAAACCTTGTGCCAGTCCAAAGCATGGACGAAGGAGGAGGGCGACGTTGACCATCTTTGTTAGGAGCGTCGCTAAAAAAGACAACGCCAGGTTTTAACTGCGCCGCTGCTGTTTTACGGGTGTTGCCAATCCAAAGTCTGGATAGAGGAGGAGGGCTCCCTGTTTCTTACATCTTTCATCAGGTAAGGTAAGATGGCAACAGAGTGAACCCGGCTAGTGTTTGCATGTACGTATAACTGCATGTGTGTGTGTGTCACTGTGTCTCTGTGTGTGTGTAAGTGTGTGTGTTTCCATGTACGCATGTTTTTGGCTATTTATGTAGCGCCCTATCTTAGCGACTAGAATGACTAACGCCATCTGTCGGTCGGTAATCGCTGGAAGTTGGCGTTGCATCTCCTAGGGGTCGCCACTGCGGTCGGAAGCTGACAGCAAAGGATGACAGACTTCCGCTGAAGAGGAGAAGGAGGAGGAGGAGGAGGTAGAATATTAGGAGGAAGGGTATGGGAGGAATACATAGGTAAACCTATATATACAATTATACGTTCAGCAGTAATGAATAAATTATCCCTTAAGGCAACCAATTGTATCAAGTGTTGTCGAATTAATGCTTTAATTCTTTTCCGCCTTAAGGCGGAGTGGCCCATAGTCTATGTCTCTGTATGTCTGTCTCCCTCTCCCTCTCCCTCTCCCTCTCCCTCTCCCTCTCCCTCTCCCTCTCCCTCTCCCTCTCCTCTCCTCTCCCTCTCCCTCTCCTCTCCCTCTCCTCTCCCTCTCCCTCTCTCTCTCTCTCTCTATCTGTCTCTCTTTGTCTCTCTGTCTCACTCTTCGCCTGACAGATTCTGCTGTCAGTGTGCTCATTATATCTGAGTTCGCTAGGTGTCGCAAGTGGAGCCGAAATCTTAATTTGAACCCTGAACCTTTCGATCCAACACGCTCTCCCTTGATAGCTATCTATCTATGAAAGCCATTTATATAATTTATCTAGCGACATTCATTCCATTTCTATATTATAGCTATTACGTATTACACGTTCCAGTGGCTACACGTCCTATGGAGTATCAGAAGAGATATTTAATCAACTGTAAGGCAAGAGAGAAAATCCTCTTTATATAAGGTCCAGGAACAACAACGAGTGATGTCTTCAAATTAGAAAGTTACTATCCGTATTAGTAGTTTCAACTGCGGAAAGTAACCATTCATAAAACTAGTTAATACTGAAGAAATTAACTATCAGTTGATGACGGAACTCACTAACTAAAGTTTGATTGCGTCTTTACTTATAGCGGCGCGAGTCCTCCTAAAAGCGGTGTCCAAAGTATCAGCAGAGATTTATCGTATTTGAAGTTATAATAATGATATTCAGGTTTATCTGCATTGTCCGGCATCTAATGCTCTGACTGGAACGCAAGAGAGATGTATAATATATAAAATTATCACTAGAGCGACCATCTACCATCTATGGTGAGGCTGCGACCTTTAAGCTAGGCATAGAGATGTATGATATAAATCGACGTCATCATCGACGTTAAATGCGTGGACACGTCACCAGTTATGTTAATGAGCGCTGGCTGACGTCATGCAAACGTCATTTCACAGTACAACTTAAGCTGTGATAGGCTACACAAAAGTAAACATCGACATCTATATTTAGAATGCCTAGCTTGGGGGTCAAGGTCGCTAGGCGATTGTGGCGTCAATTCGACCTGTAGGAAAGCTACGTCACGCTCCCTCTAGCGCTTATAATATATCTCATTGGTGTCAACGGCCTTGACGACCATAAAATGTCTAATTGCACACCTTTAAAACGTTTTCAGACTCTTCTATATATGCAGCTATCAACTACGTTGATAAATAAGATGTACTGTTTGGCCTCCTGAGAACAGAATCGTGTTTAGCCCTCTAACTACATATACGAACATGGAAAACTCGGTAACCAGTCGTAGTACCAGTCCGAAGCATGAAGAAAGAAGGAGGGTGACGTCAACGTCAAAGACAGGAAAACTAAAACTGGCGTAGCTATTCTGCTCCGTAAAACCACAAAACAGGCCAAGAAAATTATTTTAAGCAGTTGTCACTGTTCGCTTGGCTTAATGCAGCTCACACTAGATAGATATCGAGGCATCCATTGTTGCAGATTTCATCGTTCGTATCTTATACTTATATGATGAATACTTCACTTAAAAGAGGTGTGTAATTACTTTGAACAATTCTCATCCTTCGCATTGCATAATAATAATTAAATCAGTGCACGTAGCCTAAACTCCAAATTTCTAATGCGCTAATTAAAAGTCGAGGAGCCCATGGCACCAGCTTAATCACGAGCGCTGCGTCGTGTGAGTCAAGAGATGGTCAAGGAAAGTTCAGTATAAGAATGTTATACTCTGTATAAATGTATGTACACCAAAGTGCGAATATGCAATTGGTTGAATAAAGAATATACTTACTAACTTACTTTATAACTATTAGATTACAGTCCGGTTGCTAGAGAGATCAGAGAGAGTAGCAGAGAAGCAACTTTAACCTTTAGTTAACCATAACTTTGACCTTTAGTTAACCATACTATGAAAAACTTGTGTAGTTAGAATGCTTTATTCATATTGACTATTGAATGTTTATTATATATGATGTATGTACACCAGAATGCGGATTGCAACTGGTTCAATAAAGAATATACTTACTTACTTAGTTAACTACAGTGCTAAGGGGTTTTTCGTTGAGGAAGAGAAAGCTTGGAAGGCGGAGCTTCGGATGGATTAGGGCAGCGATTCTTGAAGACGCATAGAATTGGCTAAACAGGCAAGACTTCCATTTGGAGTGGGAAGCCTGTGGGGTGAAAATAAGAGAAGCCTGTGGTGACGGTGGGTGAGGAAATTGTCAGAATATTATCGCGTGTCCGCTGCTGTTATCAAGTGCGAAGATAAACTACATTGCTTTGTTATAGATTCTTTTAGTTCGTGGGGATCGAAAAATATTACAGCACAGCGTCCCTTCTGTGTCGTTTATATTTTATTCCATTGCTTCGTCCTTTTGCATCACGTCCACTGCTATCCTGCACGTAGCCTACTTTCTTTGATGAGCTAGGATTTGCATTGGTCTACCCTTAAAACAACATTAATACGATCTCTCGTATACGATCCTCGTATGAAGGGCTGCTTCACCCAGTTCAATGGCATCGTAATCGGACAAATTATTACCGATTTGGTTATCATTATTCGTCCAAATGTACGTTACCCTCGCCAACCGTAAATCTTTACCGAATAAAAACAACACGCGCTATATAAATGCTGCTTTGTATAAATGGACCGCTGTATAACTGCGCTGCATCGTCATAAAACGCAGATGACGTTGCAACGTGTAACAAGATGGCGTCCTTCGCTAACTTCGTTAACGAAGTCGCCATAGACTGAACGTAGTATTGCGTTATTTCGAAGTCGTTTCTAGCCATGCACTCTAGACCATTTTATCCTCAATTCGTTTGGGGCGTTTATTAGGGTTACGACGGCCACCGTCCCAGTTGGGGAGACGGAATGTCGTATACGGTAGCGTATATGAGGAGATATAATTATGTATGCAGTGTCCGTACTTTGTGTTGTTCATTTAGCGGTCTATGGTTGGATAGCGAACTTTCATTGACCTAATACTTTTCTGGTATTGTTAACTTATTGACGATTTTATCCGGATAGAATTGGGACATTTTCCTGATTGAACAAACTAGGTCACGTATTTTAAGCGGAGAGACATTTGTTGACAGTTGAATAGATTCCTTGTTGAAGTCTTAAACGTGTAGGAGGTCAGCGAGTATGTAAGTAAGTGGCATTTTAATAATGTAAGTTTGCCTTCGTTTACGTTACACTTGTTTCATTTCCGTTCACCCGTCGAAAAAAATCACGAATCGTGCTTCACCGTCGTTTCTCCCCTCCCCATCCACCACGCCCCACAGTCTCATAATAGCGTCTGATAGAAACAGACTCCAACTTCTTCAAAGAAGATCAGTCCCTTAAACACCTTTTTATAGATTCGCATTTGCCCTATTAATAGAAGAAGAAAAGCAGTGTGTTAATTGCATCTTTAAATGTTTGGATATCTTGTTACTTACAACACTGCGGACAGGCAGTATCATTTACAATCGGTACAAGGTGGCAAGTCAAGGAATCTATTTTAGAGTGATGGTTACTGGTGAAAATAATTATTTATCCGTTTAACACTTAAACTTATAATTAGGACCTATGTCGCTCCACTTCACATTTTTTTCTGATATTAAATATAGCAATATTTTACTTCGCACACGTAATTGTTCGTCCCTTTGCCTTCATAAATATAATAACTTAATGCATTTGTTATAAAAAAGAGACGCAACTAGTCTCCTTGCCCCGATTATCGCCACAAAACTAATCACACGACGTTGTATAAGGAGTTTCTACTACTGTGTATAATAGGTCTTTGGAGGAAAGTATTCGACCCTGCGATACACTGGCCCGCTTCCATCACCGACCCAAGAGTACATGACTTTGTTTTATGACAGTCAAAGTTGGAAGTATTTTACCTTGTGCTGCAACATATTTACAGTTTTAAACTTATGTTTATTTTTACGTTTTGCCGCCACAAGGTTAAAATAGCCTTTGTTCCTACTGTAAATCTGTCTCCACTTTTCGTATTAACCCTCGGGCTACCAAGCTTTTTTGTAACACTGGCTACCAAGGGGGGGTGGTTACCACCTCCCCTGGATTTCGTGTTTGGTTTCACATATCATAACTTGTAATATAGCAATGGATTCAGCATTCATTTCTGCACAGAATGGTATATTTAGTTGTACATTATGTGAATGCAACTCGAAATTACATCACTTTTAACAACGGAACCCATTAATTAGCGATATTTTATATTATTGCGTAAATTTTGTACTTTTTTGGATGAACAAAATATAAGATTATGAGTGTTTTGAAACTGATCTATGTATAAAAGATACACACAATCATCCCTACACATGTTTATATAGCATAAATGTACATCCATACATATATATCCATACATATATATCGGTTTACGTTGTAATGCTGTATTCAGCCATTTTCACACAGATTACGCGTATTATTATTTATTTTGATCACTTCCGGTATTCAAAGACAAAGATGTAGGTATGCAAATGAAGCCCTTCATTCCCTCTAAAGAATGGTATCTTTGTTTCTCTTCCAGGAAGACAAATGAATATGCTACAGACAAAAAACTAAGGGGAGTGCTTCCATTCAGCCATTTTTTACGCATATTACGCGTATTATTATTTATTTTGATCACTTCCGGTTTTCATAAGACAAAGATGTAGATATGCAAATGAAGCCCTGCATTCCCTCTAAAGAATGGTATAATTGTTTCTCTTCTAAGAATAGTCAATAAGCTGTAGTCGAAAAACTAAGTTGGGTGGTATCCACCCCCCCTCTGGTGCCTCGGGTATATTAGGTATAACTTTTGAATGGCGTGGGCTACCACCATGATGTTTACCTCAAAATGTGCGCCAATGAATCTGCTACAGCGAACTAAAATGCAAAAATTATATTCCATATGGGAAAAAAATTATGCATAAAAACTTAGGGGGGTGGCAAATTTACCCCCAGCCCCTTTGGTAGCCCGAGGGTTAAATAGGTTCAGTTAGTTTCGTGTTTGTAATGTAATGTAATGTAATGTAACAAAACATTTATAAAGCGCCACTTAAGAGTCTCTCAGAAGCGCTCAACACGTGGCCATCAAACAGCTGAAAAAATGCGTCTTTAAGAGTTTAGAGAATACCATATAGCCGCGTGCAGCACGCAAGGACGGCGGAATAGCGTTCCAGACAGTGTCATTTTAGTTCCAGAATTAATTTCTATTCCTGTTCTTATTCTATTCCACTGTTGTCATTTTTGTTCTAATTTTAGTTCCTCTTTATAAATAAAAGTTCCACTTCCTATTTAGAAATAATTTTAGTTCCAGTTCTAGTTCCTGAAAATTTATATTTCTAGTTCCACTTCCAGTTCTCACAGAAATGTCTAACATGAACAATTGATGTCTATCAGACTGTCACACAAAAGACTGTCTTGACCTAATTTATGAGATTAGTATTTTACGGACAATGTGAATGCCGTCATTCCGCCTAGCGGAAAATAAAAATAAAAAATATTTATTTTTTTCTATTCCGTTCTCGTCCCAGAAAAATATTGCAATTTTTATTCCTATTCTATTCTCGTTCCAGATTTATTTTTTATTCCAGTTTTCGTTCCGTGGAACTAATTTAAAATAATTATTATTCCTATTCTATTCTCAGGAACTAAAATAACACTGGTTCCAGATCCGTGGCGCCGCAATCGAGAAGTCCCGACGAGCAGAGGTGGTGGTTCGAAACGACGGTATCATCAAGTCATTTGACGTCAAATAGATATGGCCAGGGCCGTCGACGTCGCCCTCCTCTTTTCTTGAGGCTTGGGACTAGTACTTGTGGAAGTACGAGAAGTGGCGGAGTTCATCAAGATCGCATAGCGTATTAAACGACGGCCGTTGGTTGGTAATAGTTGCTGCTAAACGACTCTGTGTAATAGCAAAGATGATTGGCGTCACCCTCCTCCTTCCTCCAGGATGGAGACTGGCACTACCATAGCTACAGTAGTGGTGGAGTTTATGGCATGAAGCGAATATGTAATTAGGGAGTTATCAACAATTTTCTTGACCTCATTTGTTTCTACAGTAAAATCTTCCCTGTCATCAAATAACGGTTAATGCTAAAGTTTATATAGTGAGTCCTCAGTTTAACGGCAGCTTATGACAACATGGGCCGTTGCCGCCGACAAAGATTAGTTTTGGCATATTACAGCTCAAGTTTATATAGACCAAGACAAATTGTTTATAAAGGTGTTTAACATCGACTATTACTCGTGGATATGTTCGTTCCGATAGTAACTCCGCAAAGTGGGAAATGGGGTTATTTTTTTACAGAATAAAAACCCGAAAGAGTGATTGTTTGAGATTAACTCCCACATACGACGAAGTTGTGGTCCAATGATCAGCAAAATCTGTATTACTAAAAATTTACCCAATTATATCAATATCGCTGTATCATCTGACGCTGTCGATATCACACCGTCCGGTAGGTGGCATAATAATGGAGTCTTAAGTCTTCATCGTAAAAGGTCCTTGGTCTAAGCAGATTATAATATCTAAAGTAAGGCCGTAGTCAACAAAGTTATATTATGCCCAAAGTACATGCTTGAGGTTGTGTAATATAGAGAAAAGGAGTTTAGCATCGGCTATATTAACAAGTTCATGTTGGAAAGGCTGTTCTATTGCATTGTATTGTATTTGATCATTTATAAATATAAAGCGCTTCTCATAGCATGAGCCTTTCAGAAGCGCTCCCAGTGCGAGGTATACTCCAAGAGAAAAGGAAGGTTTTAGGGTGAGAGAAAGAGGTAGAGATGCTACCAGAGAGGATTGTAGAGCGTAGAGAAGGAGGAAGTCTATTCCACAGGGAGGGTCCTATTTTAGGTATTAACCTAGCTATACGTTTGGCTCTTTTTGAGTCAACAAAGGCTGTATTATGCCTAAATATCTTCTGCCGACGTCAACGGCCTTTTTTGTCATAAGAAGTTGTTAAGCATCCATTTTATCCGCGTGAACGGCCTTCACAACCAAAAGAAGTCTATATGCGTCCAGTAAACACCTTTAAAACGTTTACAAACTATGCTATATATTAATAATCAGCTACATTAGCCTATGTCTGAGATGATTAATGAGTTTGTTACAAGATCGACGTCAATGGCCCTTGCAGCCCTAAGAACAATTGTTAAACGCTAGAACTATTAGTATGGCTCTGGAAAACTCGGACACCACCCCATGCAATGCCAGTCCCAAGCCTGAATAAAGTAGGGGGTGACGTCAGCGGGCCTAGTTTCAATAACATGCCTTTAAAGACAGGAAATTATTACTCTCGCAATTCTGCCCCGTGAAACAGCAATACAGCGAGTAACGTCGCGACATAACGACCTCTAAAATCCCTGTTATAATTATACAGAGATAATAAAACATAGTCCCGCTAATCAACTAAACACGCTCTGCCAACGTAGCCACACGAACTGTACCGTTCGACCTCCGCACTTTCCCATCTCATCCAGTTCCCCAGTCCTTCAGACCGTGACGTATCTTCGCGTTCGGGACTCCTCCTCCGAACCCTAAGCCTGGATGATGCTAGTGGGCCGTGTGGTAATCATTCCCTAGCGACCAACCACCGACCGACCGCTTCATGCCATTTCTGGGAGGCAATGAAAACTGCACTGCGCATGCCCAGTGACGTTACATTTTTGAATAATAAATAGATTAAAACTTAAACACCTTTTTATTGTTTAATAAGCGCCCTATATAGCCTCGAAGAATAGCAATATTTAAGATATCCGTGCTGCAGTTCATTAACATGCATTAGCGACTTCATATCTTAGACAGTCTAAAAAAAACGTCTGATCGGATCAGACACGAGTGAAAAAGAAGAGCATTTTGCCCTGTTATTTGTAGAAGAAAATAGCCCTGAAGCTGCGTTTGGCTTGAAGCCTAAGCCACCACTTTTAAAAGGGGTCCTGACAGTCACCACAAGTTTTAACCCTGCGCTGATTTTTTTTTAGACACGACAGCGATATTTCTGCTTGAAACAAGTAAAACAATAATTATATCCGTTTTAAATAAGTTCAGTTAGCGTGTGTGTGTGTGTTTCCTTTTTAACGACTAGCTGTGTTGTAACAAAGACCATTAGCGTCGCCCTCCTCCTTCATCCAGGCTTGGGACTGGCACTGTCAGAAAACGAACAGTGGCGGAGTTAGTTCAGTTAGCTGTTTTTCGTGTTTGACGTCATCCTATGGCTGTCAGGACTGTTGACAGCGTCCTCCTTCTATTTAACGCCCTTCTCGTTCCTTGAGGCTTGGTACGGGAAGTGGCGGAGTTCATCAAGATCGCGGATTAAACCAGGGCCTTTTGTTTTGATTAGAGTCGCCCTCCTCCTTTCTCCAGTCTTGGGACTGGCACTGCCACACAGGTCTCCAGGTTAGTGGCGGATTTCATACCGTCAGACGAATATGGTATAAAGGTGTTATCAACCATTTGCATGGCCTCATTGGTTTCTCAAGTAGTTATGAACCCAGAAATTCATAAAATTATGACCGTTGAAGAACGATAGTTTTAAATAGCGTGATATAAACTGGTTATAAAGGTGTTCAACATCAACCATTATTCGTGTCCTTATTTGTTCATTATAGCAAAATTCCCCAAGTGGGACAACGGTCTTTATTTAAAAGAATAAAATATATCAGCTTGAAGCAAAGGCAATTAATAGCGGAGTATTCCTGCATAGTTTCAGTTTTACATTATATATAATGTTAATTTTAAAGTCTTTCCGACCCCTGGAATGTAGAGTGAATCCGCCAACATGTGTTAGATAAGTTCGGTTTCTGAGTTTCATGTTTGACGTCATCCGTTGGCTGACAGGGCCGTCGATGTCACCCTCCTCCTTTCTTGAGTCTTGGGTCTGGCTTTTGTTTCAGTACAAGAAGTGGCGAGTACATCAAGATCGCATAGCGTAATAAAAAAAACTGTCGTTGATTGGTTGCTGTTTAACGACACTGTGTGATAACAAAGATGATTAACGTCGCCCTCCTCTTTTCTCCTGCTTGGGAATGGCACCTCCATAGGTCTCCAGGGTAGCGGCGGAGTTAATGGCATCAGAACAATATTTATAAAGGTGTAATCAGTCATTTCTTTCTTCACTTAAACGATCCGCGCTGAAGTATATACAATGATCGTTGAACGGTTAACGTTTATATAGGTTGAGGGAAATGTCTTATAAAGGTGTTTAACGTCGAACATTTTCGGACTTCTTCATTCCTATAGTAAATCCAGAACGTGGGAAATGGAGCTTTATTAAGGAATAAAAGTTATTGTTTGGCAACAACTTCTGAAACCGACAAAGTAGCAGCAGAAAGTTGTAGTAGTAGTTACAGCAGCAGCAATAGTGGCAGCAGCAGTAGTAGCAGTAGTAATAGCAGTAATAGCAGTAGTAGTAGTAGTAGTAGTAGTAGTAGTAGTAGTAGTAGTAGTAGTAGTAGTAGTAGTAGTAGTAGTAGTAGTAGTAGTAGTAGTAGCAGTAGCAGTAGCAGTAGTAGTAGTAGTAGTAGTTGTTGTTGTTGTAGTAATAGTAGTAGTAGTAGCAGCAGTAGCAGTAGCAGTAGTAATTATAATTGCAATTATAATTATAATTATAATAATAAAACAATGCGGTACGGTCGACATCCCAGAAGTCATATAATGTCGTTAAACTGGGTCTCTTAACACACCTTTAAAATAGTTTTAATCGACGCTATATATAGGTCAATAGCGATAATTCGGTAGTTTTATGGCCGGGGTAGAGATAAGTGGATAGTTGCTGTTTAACGACGCTGTCTAAATATCAAAGACGACATTTAGGGACGCCCTCCTCCTTTTTCCAGGCTTGGGACTGGCACTTCCAGAGTACGAGCAGTGTTATTAGCCTATTGCCATTCGCACTTTGGAGTACAGATATCTAATAAACGCAGTTAACAATCTGTAACTGATAAGTAAGTATATTCTTTATTAGCCAATCTGTTCCTGTGGGCGTTCTACGGAACAGAGCGTTTAACGGACTCTGTTGTTTTCGGATGCGTTCCTTTGTACGGTTCGCATCAACAGAGCAAATCATCGAAGGTTTTGTCAACATCCGCCTTAATTTATGAGGCGCCTATGTTTGCCTTCGTTTACGTTACAATTGTTTCATTTCCGTTCATTCGTAGAAAATAAACACGAATCGGTCATCACCATATTTCCTCCCCATCCACCACGCCCCACAGTCTTAAAATCCCGTCTAATAGGAACAGACACCAATATCTTCAACTTTATCGATTTTTAAAACTAACCTTAAAACACATCGTTTTTAGAAAGAAGCATCTTGTTTTTCTTTAACTATTATTTTTATTTGCATTTCATTTCTCATCACTGTGCTGAGGATGGCACTGGTGGATCCATTATTTTGTTTCTATTGTTCAGGTGCCCCCAGGATGGAGGTTCCTGGTTATTTTGAGTTTGGATTTGTTTTTCTTTGTAGGATTTTTGAATTAGTATTCTATTGTTTGCATCGTGTCTATTTGAAGCATCACGTGACAATTGAATTGAGAGATTGGAGCATAATGTATTGGGCCGTTACCTGCTTACGTGTTTGTCTGAACATTAATTATGGCTACTGACATGCTAAATATTTCCTGCAGTCTCAAGACACAAATAAGTGATGGGTTATGTGACAGATGTCTGAGAATAGGGTCATGTTTAAACTGTAATGCTTGTCTACTTTGCAAATTGCCTTTTTATATGGTTGATGATGAGTTTGTGACTGACAGGTGTGGTGTTGGGCCTATTAGAGACACTTTTGTTATGACAGATGATGACACTGATATTGCAAAAAGTCCACCCAGTGGTTTTGATGAGGTTTTCATCACGGATACTCGTGACAACGATCCTGATCTGAACTTAATTAATCCTGCTACTAGGTCCCTATCCAAATACTATACTGAAGATGGCTTTAACAAATTAATTACTGAGAATAGCCTCCAGTCCAATTTAAAAATCCTCCATGTAAATGTACGTAGTTATAATAAGAACCAAGATAAATTATGGATGTATATTAAAAATATTAAAAGCAAATTTCAGATAATTGCCCTTACTGAAACCTGGTCAACACATGACACCGAGGACCAAATTCATTACCCAGGCTATAAGGCCTTTGTGAAATCTCGATCTGGTAGTAAGGGTGGAGGGGTTGCTATATTAGTTGATGAATGTTTGGAAGCGCAAATTATTGACATACAATTAAACTGGGAAAGTCTTACTGAATACCTGTTTCTTAGGATCTCTTTACTTAATAGGCCTAGCATGGTAGTTGGTGCATTATATAGACCTCCAGGTACTAATATAAATAAATTTAATTCTGATATGGTTACCTTGAACACTCAGCTGACTAATCTTAGAGGTGATTGCTATATTTGTGGAGACTTCAATATCGACTTAATTAATTATGACTCGCATCATCCTACTTGCGATTTCATTAATACTATGTCCTCTGTTTACTTTCGTCCCCTTATCAATATACCGACTAGAATAACTAGCCATTCCTCTACCCTTATTGATAATGTTTTCTCGAATAGGTTAAAGTATGATGAATGGCCGGGTGTATTTTATGCTGACATAAGCGACCATTTACCCATCTTTGTTATTCTTAATTGCAAAGTGGACCATATTCCTAAAAGTAAGTATGTGTCATATCGCCCAAGTAATGAACAGGCAATTGATGATTTCCAGTCACTTCTCAGGGAGGAAACCTGGGATGACCTATGTGCACTCAGTGACCCAGATGATATTTCAAATCTTCTAAATAATAAACTGAATGGATTGTACGACTCCTGCTTCCCACTCCAATCACGGAGGACTAGGTTATTTAAAACCAAAACTAAGCCTTGGATTTCTAATGCTTTGCTGAAATCGTGTAAAAAGAAAAATTTGTTATACAGGAAATATCTGAAAATCAAAACCAATGATGCCCTTTTAAAATACAAAACGTATAAAAATAGATTAACAGCAGTTTTACGAAAATGTGAGAAACAATATTATACTACTAGATTAGAATCACACTGTGGCAATCTAAAGGAAATATGGAAGACATTGAAAGAAGCACTGCACCAAAATGGTCCTCAACAAATTAACCCTTCTCTAAGAATTAATGGTCAAATTGAGACCGATCCAGCCATAATTGCTGAATGTTTTAATAAATACTTTGTTACTATAGGACCCACGTTGGCATCAAAAATTCCACCTACCACTAACACTGTCTTTAATTACTTAAAGGAACCAAACACTAATTCAATATTTCTTACCCCCACATATGAACTGGAGATACAGACTATTATCATGAATTTAAAGACTACAAAAGCTACTGGTTCCCTTATAGTTCCAGTGGAAATTATTAAGCGATGTGCGGCTAACATATCGTTACCACTAGCTCATTTGATTAATCAGTCTTTTCTAACAGGTATTGTGCCACATAATATGAAAACTGCAATTGTATCTCCAATATTTAAAACAGGGGATTGTTATGATATGATGAATTATCGTCCCATCTCAAAACTACCTTGTTTCTCAAAAATTCTTGAAAAAATTATGTATAAAAGATTATATGATTTCCTCATTGACAATAAGATTTTATTTGAGAAGCAATTCGGTTTTAGAAAAAATCACTCTACTAATCTTGCCTTAATTGAGGTAATTGATAAAATATCGGGGGCTCTGGATGATGGTAATTATACCTTAGGCATATTTCTGGATCTGTCCAAAGCCTTTGATACTTTGGATCATGAGAAGTTACTTGCTAAGCTCCAACACCATGGTATCCGTGGTGTCGCATTGGATTGGTTTAGGTCTTACTTGTCTGATAGGCATCAACAGGTTCATTTTGCTGTATCTTTTTCGGGCCCTGCACCTATTCTGTGTGGTGTTCCTCAAGGGTCTAATTTGGGCCCGTTATTATTCCTGGTGTATATTAATGATGTAATCAATTGTTCCTCCAAACTGAATTTAACCTTGTTTGCTGATGATACTTCTGCCTTTTTAGTTGGAACGAATTTTATGGACTTATTTCATTGTATGAATCATGAACTTGAGCAATTGTCGATGTGGTTCCATGTAAATTTGTTATCTCTGAATGTTAAGAAATCCAATTATGTCTTATTTAAAAGTCGTGGTAAACAAGTACCTGAATCCTCTATTCCTATGATCAGGATTGATAACACTGAATTATGTCGTGCAACTAATGTAAAGTTTCTGGGTGTCATTATTAACGAAAATCTTTCCTGGCACATGCACATTGAGCTTGTTACCAATAAGGTATCCAAAGTTATCGGTATAATATCTAAATTAAGATGGTTATTACCAGCCTCATCCCTCAAACTGTTATATACTGCACTTGTTTTACCTTACTTAAACTACTGTAATGTCGTTTGGGCAGGTGGATATAGGTCAAAACTTAAACCTCTGTTATTGCTTCAAAAAAGGGCCGTAAGAGTGATCTGTGGAGTTCATTATCTTACGAAGAGCGCGAGCTTATTTAAGTCATTAAAATTGTTGACTATATATGACATTTATAAGCTCCAGCGCTTGGGTAGAGCACGTGCGTACATAGCACGTGGTAGTGAAATAGGATTGGTTGCGCGCCTAATACTTTTGGCGCCATAATGTTTCCTATAAAGTCGTCCGATAAGCATGTAGAGAGCAGACTGGTTTTAGGATCCTCTTGTTAGCGCCAGTCTGTTCGTGTATCGTACCGGATGTTCGTTTGGTCTCCTTCTTGGACGACCCTTGTATTCGATTCGGATGTTCGTTTGGTCTCCTTCTTGGATGACCCTTGTATCCGCTTCGACGTCTGCGTATGAATCCTCTGTTAGGATTGCTGGGTTGTTTGTTTGGACGGTCTTGATGCTGTATCGTTTTGTCTGCTGTTCTGCCGTTGTTTGAAAGGTATAATATTTCATTGTACATAGATAATAAATCATGTTTTATATTACTCGGGACTCTTAAAGCAGTTTCTCTCTAGCATAACACGCCACATATGGGGGCCCGTGGGTTTACGTAAATTGGTCAGCCTATAGTCGGTGATTTATTCGCTAAATTGTGGAAATTTGGGATAGAAGACACATATTCATTGTTTTGCGCCAAATTTTGAAATTTGTAAATTTTGGGTGAGAATTTTGGTGAACAATTTGTTTGCGTAGAGTATACAATGGAGACGCCTGTAATGGCCGAACAGCTCGAACTTGATGATGTGTTTGATATGTCAGTCGAAGAGCTTAGGCAAAAATTGGAGAATTTGGGACAGGAAATTAAGGGGTTAGGTAAAGCGCAGCTCCAGAAATTGCTAGCGAAATCCCTGTCGCCCAAGGAAATTGGGGAGGCAATACAGAAAAAGGAGGATAGAGAGCTTGAGTTAGAAAAATTGAAATTGAAATTGGAAGCGCAGGCAGAAGAGAGAAAAGCGCAGGCAGAAGAGAGAAGATTGCAGGCAGAAGAGAGAAGATTGCAGGCAGAAGAGAGAAAGTTGGAAGCACAGGTGGAACAGAGGAAATTGGAAGCGCACATAGAGGAGAGAAAATTACAGGCAGAGGCGAGAAAGTTTGAAGCACAGGTGGAACAGAGAAAGTTAGAATTGCAGGCGGAAGAGAGAAAAACAGAGGCACAAGAAAGAATGCGAATAGAAGACAGAAAATTGGAGGAACGGAAATTAGAGGTGGAATTACGGAGAATCGATACTGGGGACAATACGGACAGACAGGTACGAGACGCTGATGCGTTTAAATTGACGTCAGCCATTAAATTTGTCCCAAAATTTGATTCGACAGATATAGAGCAATATTTGCTGTCGTTCGAGAAAGCTATGGCTCTACATAAAGTTCCGTGGGCAAAATGGACGGCTCTGTTGCAGCCACAGCTTACTGGGAAGGCCCAGAAAGTTTTCTCTGAGTTATCGGTAGAGGAATGTTCCGAATATGACATCGTTAAACAAGCGTTGTTAAATGCCTACGAGAGGGTTCCGGAATTCTATCGTAAGAAATTTCGCAATATGACTAAAGAGAAACTGGAGACTTATTCAAATTATGCATTCCGGTTGCAAATTCCGTTTCAACGCTGGCTTGAAGGTGAAAATGCGGCGACTGATATTAAGCGGCTGTGCGAAGTCTTTAAAATGGAACAATTTGTTAATTGTTTGCCGCCGGAATTGCATAGATGGATGGTCGATAAACGTCCGGTAACACTGAGCGCAGCGGCAAAACTAGCAGATGAATACGCTGTGTTGTACAAGCAGGTGCCGACAGATGCAACTGGGGGGCAAAAGCAGGAGTCTTTTGGATGGGGCCGAAATTCACCGCGGAATGTTAAGCCTAGTTACCGTAGATTTTCGCCTGAACGATATGGCCATGAAACGCACCAATTTGGGGAAAGCATGGTATGCAACTATTGCAAAGAGGATGGGCACTTGAAGTCCAGCTGCCATAAGCTCAAACAAAGGCAGGAACGCACGCATGATGAAAATTGGCGGGGTAGCCCTAAGCACGTGGGATTGGTTAATGATGTGTCGGCACCTGTTAATGTATCGAACGTTGCTTGTACACTCGATGCAGTAGACAGGAGATATTTACCTTTCTGTGCAAATGGTTTTCTGTATGATGTGAATGATGATAAAAGGTCAGTTGTGTGCTTGCGTGACTCTGGGGCATTGCAGAGCCTCGTAAGTAAGCAGCTAATACAGGAATCTGAGTATCGAGACACGGGGGAAACGCGCTTATTAAAAGGGATAAGCGGCGTTACGTTGGACCTTCCTTTAGTTCAGATTCGGGTGGACTGTGCATTTGCTAAAGGCGAGATTTTGTGTTGTATAATAGATGAATTGCCCTATGGTATCTCAATTTTAGTAGGGAACGACGTAGCCTCGGATAGGGAGATTGTACACGTAGGAGTAGTAACGAGGGCCCAGTCACGCATGAATGCGGACGAACGTGCAGAGGCGTTGTGTCTCGATACGCAGGTAGCACCGCAGTTACAGGTGTACGATAATGACTGTACTGAGGGTGTGCACGTGGGTGAGTTGGCGCGAATGTTTGATGAATCGGATGAAAGTGTACGCATGTTTTCTGAAAGTGTATCTCGGGCTGAATTAATTAAGTTGCAGCGTGCGGATAAAGAATTGCAGCCATTCTTTACTTTGGCCGAGGCTGAAGGAAGTGTCGCAGGCGAAAGCAGTGCTTATGCGATAATGAACGGGGTTTTAGTACGACGTTGGTGCGACAAAATTACCCCGCAGGGGATGGGCATAACTCAGGTGGTAGCTCCAATGCAGGTGCGCAAGAGGTTATTACAGGTAGCACATGACATTCCGGCATCGGGGCATTTAGGTACGCAGAAAACGTTGGACCGCTTGCTGCGACATTTCTGGTGGCCATACGTTAATTCTTCGGTACGGAGTTATTGCAGGACTTGTGATGTTTGTCAAAGGTTGGGGAAAGGCGCTATACAAATTCGAGCTCCTTTAATCAATTTGCCTGTGATTGATGAAGTGTTCAGCCGAATTGCAATTGATGTGGTTGGCCCTTTGAGTGTGTGTGAGAAATCGAGAAACAGATTTATTTTGACGGTGATTGATTTAGCCTCACATTATCCATTTGCATTTCCGTTGCGAAATCATACGGCACAGGATGTGGCTAAGTCATTGATTTCTGTCTTTACCATGTTCGGGTTTCCAAAGGAAATTTTATCCGACTGTGGCTCAGAATTCATGTCTGAATTGATGCAGGTGTTTTTGCATGAATGTGGTGTGGTACAAATGAAGTCTAGTCCATTTCACCCCCAGACAAATGGTTCCTGTGAGAAATTTAACAGAACACTGAAGGATATGTTGAAGGCATTAGTTGAAACTTTTCCTGGCTCATGGGATGATATATTGCCTTGGGTTTTGTTTGCTTATCGTGAAGTGCCGGTGCAAGGACTTGGGTTTTCAGCTTTTGACTTGGTGTTTGGACGCAATGTACGTGGCATGTTGCAATTAATGAAGGAAGAATGGTTGAACGAGAATGTGCTGAATGAAGTGTCTGGAAATAATTTAATTGATTTTGTGATGGATTTGCGAGAACGTATGAGAGAGGCCATGAAATTGGCACATGAAAATGTTGTAGTGGCACAATCGAAGTCAAAGCAGTGGTATGACAAACATACCAAGGAAATTTCGTTTGAGAAAGGTGAACAAGTTCTGTTGTTGTTACCGCTCATTGGGAAACCACTGCAGGCCAAATACTGTGGACCATATGTGGTGCTAGAACGATTGGGTTTGGTGGACTATCTTGTGAGTACTCCGGACAGGAGGAAAAGTAAAAGAGTTGTCCATGTAAATTTAATGAAACGGTACACGCCTAGAGAAAAAGATGATGTGAAGTTGAATATGGATGCGAATGGGACACATGTGTTAATGGTGAAAGAGATGCCTGTGATACAAAAGATGACATTGAGCGAGAAGTTGGCGTCTTGTCAGTTGGATAATGTTCGAATGAATGAATTGAAACATGTGTTAAATTCATTTGAACATGTGTTTAGTGTTTCACCAGGGAAAACGTCGGTCATAACTCATCACATTGAGTTGGTGCCTGGTGCAAGACCGGTGAGACAGACGCCGTACCGTTTGCATCCGGAAAAGCTGGCGAAGGTCGATCAAGAGATTGATGAACTTCTAAAGGCTGGTATAATTGAGGAGTCAGAAAGTGCTTGGGCTGCACCTATTGTTGTGGTCCCTAAACCAGATGGGTCAGGTAGGTTGTGTACCGATTTCAGGAAGTTGAATGCCCTGACTGTACCTGATCCGTTTCCAATGCCAAGGGTGGAAGCTCTCATTGATAGGGTGGGTAAAGCTAAATTCATGACCAAATTGGACATGACCCAAGGTTTTTGGCAGATTCCTTTGGATAAGGAGTCGATACCGCTTACGGGATTCGTAACTCCACATGGCCACTACCAGTGGAAATATATGAGTTTTGGTTTGCGAAATGCACCGGCCACTTTTACTCGCTTGGTTACGAAGGTTTTACACGGGTTGAATCGTTTCTGTGATGCTTACCTAGATGACGTCATAATTTTCAGTGTTTCTTGGGGTGACCACATGTCGCATTTGAATCAAGTACTGCAGAGAATTGACAATGCTAACTTAACGCTCAATTTAAGTAAGTGTGTGTTTGCTGATGCAGACATTGATTTTCTAGGGCACCATATTGGATTGAATGTAATTCAACCACGAACACAGAAGGTAGAGGTATTGTTGAGATTTCCCCAACCTAACAGTAAAAAGCAAGTACAGTCCTTCTTGGGGTTGGCCGGTTATTACCGAAGATACTTGCCTCACTTCTCTGAAATTACTTTGGTGTTGACTAATTTGTTAAAGAAAGGTCAGAAATTTAAATGGTCGGACGAAGCTGACAAGGCGTTTGTTGATTTGAAATCGCGTCTGGCTTCTCGACCTATTCTTAGGCCACCTGATTTTGACAAACCTTTCTGTATGGCTGTTGATGCGTCTCAATTTTGTGTCGGAGCGTGCTTGTTTCAGGTGATTGACGAACTGGAACACCCAATCTGCTACCTGAGTCGCAAACTACAGGTGCACGAGATTAGGTACTCTACGATTGAGAAGGAGGCGCTGGCACTGGTCGTGGCAGTTCGCGCTTTCAGCGTGTACTTCGGGTCTGCGCCAGTTGTCGTTTACACAGATCATAGTCCCCTGCAGTTTATTAACCAGATGGCCAACTCGAATCAGAAGTTGTTGCGTTGGAGTCTGGAGCTCCAACAGTACTCGTTGGAAATTAGGCACCGACCTGGCCAAGAGAATTGGTTGCCAGACATTTTGAGTCGTCCGTCGCAATAGTGTTTCGGAGAGTTGCCATGGACTGTTATGTAATCTAGTAAAGAGACTTGTGTAGTTAAGTAGTGTCTATAGATTTAGTATTACTGTATATACATGTTAGTTGAAAAGAACATTATGTAGTTCTATTGTACAGAACTTTCTGAACATTATATAGTCTTCGTCAACCTATGGGTTGCCTCGCATTCAGGAGGGAGGATATGTTGTATGTAGGCGCTTGGGTAGAGCACGTGCGTACATAGCACGTGGTAGTGAAATAGGATTGGTTGCGCGCCTAATACTTTTGGCGCCATAATGTTTCCTATAAAGTCGTCCGATAAGCATGTAGAGAGCAGACTGGTTTTAGGATCCTCTTGTTAGCGCCAGTCTGTTCGTGTATCGTACCGGATGTTCGTTTGGTCTCCTTCTTGGACGACCCTTGTATTCGATTCGGATGTTCGTTTGGTCTCCTTCTTGGATGACCCTTGTATCCGCTTCGACGTCTGCGTATGAATCCTCTGTTAGGATTGCTGGGTTGTTTGTTTGGACGGTCTTGATGCTGTATCGTTTTGTCTGCTGTTCTGCCGTTGTTTGAAAGGTATAATATTTCATTGTACATAGATAATAAATCATGTTTTATATTACTCGGGACTCTTAAAGCAGTTTCTCTCTAGCATAACACGCCACAATATATAGTCCTTCAGACCGTGACGTATCTCCGCACATAGGAGGCAATCCCTTGCGAGACCAACCGCTGAAATGCGCAGTGAGGGTCACGTCTGGACGGATTGTCCAGCTGGGTCCACTGTGTAAGGCGACCGCTGGACGCTGTTTGGGCCTTGGTACACTGCGGACGAACATGCATGCAGTGTCCAAGCAGGCTGCTTTGTAATGATTGAGCGTTGTTAAATAGTTATTGTTCACCAAAGTGCGATTAGCAATAATAAAGAAAGAATAACCTATACATGTACTTAGGCCGTATTTACTTAGTCAACGGTCTTTGATTCAGCAAATTATGTCGTTTTAACAAATGCTCTACTTAGACACCTTTAAAACAACGTTAACCGACGTTACATATTTAATAATTTTCTTTGATTATGTTACAATGCGTTTTCCAAAAAAACAAAGTCTAAGTTTTTAAGAAATGGCTGAAAGGAGCTTTTAATTCAATGTTGCTTGTTTGAAATCCTGAACCAGAAGACAACATGCGCCATTAGGACAACGACATAGTAACAATGTATCTATATGTATCTGTCTGTATCTTTGTGTGTATATATGAATGAATGTTTCTGTGTGTTTCTTGCTATTTATGCAGCGCCCTCTCTTAACATCGATAGCTTGAAAGCGACTAGAATGACTAACGCCATCTGTCGGTCGGTGGAGGAGGAGGAGGAGGAGGAGAGGAGGAGGAGGAGGAGGAGGATGTCGATGAAGAGGAGCAGGAGGAGCAGGAGGAGAAAGAGGAGGAGAAGGAGGAGGAGAAGGAGGAGGTGGGAGGGAGCAGGAGGAGGAGGAGCAGGAGGAGGAGGTGCAGGAGGAGATGAGAGAGGAGGAGGAGGAAGGGAGAAGGAAGAGGAGTAGGAGGACAAGAAGGAGAAAAGGAGGAGGAGAAGGAGGAGGAGAGGCAGGAGGAGCAGGGAGCAGGAGAGGAGGAGGAGGGAGGGAGGGAGGAGGAGGGAGGAAGATGAGTAAAGAAGGAGGAGAAGGAGGAGGAAGAGGAGAAGAGGGAGGAGAAGTAGGAGGAGAAAGAGGGGTAGGAGGAGGAGGACGAGGAGGAGAAGGAGGAGGAGGAGAAGGGAGGAGGAGGAGGAGAAGGAGGAGGAGAAGGAGGAGCTGGAGAAAGAGGAGGGAGGAAAAGGAGGAGTAGGAGGAGGAGAAGGAGGAGGTGGATGGGTGGGAAGAGAGGAAACTGGGATGAGGAAGCGGGTGGAATAAGCTTCTTAATGAAACAGCCAGCATGAATAAAAAATAAAATTTGTCATAAGCCATATATTTGTATGTGGATTTAAGCATAGCTTAAAATATATACATAAATGTTTATACATATATTCATATTTATACGTTCATCACAGCTATAACAATGAAAGGAACGATCTTATTGAATAATATGTTATAAAATTAATTATTTTATATCATATGAAATCACGAGAGTATTGTTATTAGACGATGATAATGACGACGACGAAGATGAAGCAAAAGAATGGAAAGAAGGAGTAGAAGAACAAGAACGCGATGAGAAGAAGAAGGTGTAGAACTTAGAAGAACAAGACCAATAGTAAGAACGCGATGAAGAGGAGCAGTCCCTTGAGATCGCCCGCAGTTTGTACGAAGCGTTTGCCGTATTAATTCTTTTCATTAATATTTTTCCTCCTTCATTTTGATCTCGGGTGGCCCTGTAATCTGCCTCTGCCTCTGCCTCTGCCTCTGCCTCTGCCTCTGCCTCTGCCTCTGCCTCTGCCTCTGCCTCTGCCTCTGCCTCTGCCTCTGCCTCTGCCTCTGCCTCTGCCTCTGCCTCCTGCCTCTGCCTCTGCCTCTGCCTCTGCCTCTGCCTCTGCCTCTGCCTCTCACCCTCTCCCCTCTCTACCTATCTGTCTCTCTTTGTCTCTCTCTTCGCCTGGTCAGTGTGCGATCAATGTGCTCATTATATCTGAGTTCGCTAGGTGGCGCAAGTGAAGCCGATATCGTAATTTGAACCCTGAACCTTTCGATCGACAATCAAACACACTCTCCCTTGGTAGCTATCTATCTATGAAAGCCATTTATATAATTTATCTAGCGCCATTCATTCGATTTCTATAGAGCTATTACGTATTATACGTTCCAATGGCTACACGTCCTATGGAGTATCAGGCGAGATATTTAATCAACTGCAACGCAAGAGAGAAAATCCTCTTTATATAAGGTCCAGGAACAACAACGGGTGATGTCTTCAAATTAGATACCGGTAGTTACTATTCGTAATAGTAGTTTCAACTGATGAAAGTAACTGTATACGTGAAACTAGTTAATACTGAAGAAAATAACTTTCCGTAATAGTCGTTAACGCTGAAGAAAATAAGTATCCGTAGCCTAATAATAGTATTTAGTACTGAAGGAAGCAACTAGCCGTAATTGCAATTTCTTCAGGATGGATCCAAAGTCTAACGACATCTTATGGCAAGATTGGCCGTTGACAAACACAGAAATTATTTCAAACAGTTCTCACTGTTAGCTTGGCTTAATACATTTCCCAACAGAAAGTCCACACATCCTTAGCATAACTTCTCATTGTTCGAAGAATTCACTTATTGGCGAAAACCAAACTTAAAACAGGTGTGCATTTTTAACAGTTTTAATACAGTTGAAAATAGATTTGAGAAACACATAAAAACAGTTCGCCCTGTGCGTAGTTTATAGGTGAGTGCAACGCTTACAAGAGGTGCGTAAATATCTCAATAGCAACTGCCTGTTAATGTAGTTTATACTGAAGAAAGATTGTAGTAGTTTAATCTGAGGAAAGTAACTAGTTTACTAGTTTATTCTAAAATCTCCTAGTGAACTTTAATTATCCATTATCACTCATGTTAGCATTTCTGCGTTTTTGTCAGATTGTTTTTCTCAATTAAACGAATATATATTTATACACGTATTATCGAGTCTTGATTCCGATTTGACTTGAAGCAACCAACGATCGAAGCTTTATGCATCTCGATAACAACTGGGCTAGATTAGACTCTTCTTATGGCCGCCAGGGTCGCTGACGTCCGTCTATCCAGGTCTTTAAGAATTACATACATAACATGTCTCCACTGTCCGTTTAAAAAAGTGCAGTTAGTTAGTTTCGTGCTTGACATCAACTTGATATGGCCGTAGCCGTCGACGTCGCCCTACTCCTTTCCCTAGGCTTGGGACTGGCACTTGTGGCAGTAGAAGTGGCGGAGTCCATCAAGATCGCACAGCGTATCAAACCACGGCCGTTGATTGGTCAGTTGCTGTGTAACGACACTGTGTAATAACAAAGATGGCCCTCCTTCTTTCTCCAGGATGGAGACTGGCACTACCACAGGTACGGTAGTGTCGGAGTTTATGGCATGAAACGAATATGTTACTAAGGAGTCATCAACCATTTTCGTGACCTCATTTTGTTTCTACGGTAAAATCATCCCTGGATGCTCTGTATTATGCAATGACGGTTTAATGCTAACGTTTATATATGCTGTAATAAAATGTTTATAAAGGTGTTTAACATCGACCATTACTCGTGGACATGGGGCTTTATTATTATTATTATTATTATTAATAATATTATTATTATTATTATTATTATTATTATTATTATTATTATTATTATTATTATTATTATTATTATTATTCATATCAATCAATCAATCATAAAATTTATATAGCGCCTCTTCAAGGGCTCTACTCAGAGGCGCTCCCAAGCCAGGCCTGATCATACAGAAAAGTCTTCAATTGAGCGTAGAAGGAAGCCGAGTGAATGCGAGGAGATAACCGAAGGAAAGATGGCAAGACATTCCACGCTGTTGGACCAACAACAGAGAATGCTCGGTGCTGCATAGTAGCAGTGCGGGCATGTGGAACCAAGAAGTCACCCCGAGAAGAGGAACGGAGGGCTGAGCGACCCTTAATAGACGAAGAGAGAGTGAAGATGGTGCACAAGTAGCGAGGAGCTGAACCCAAGACGCTTTGCCAGACGAGAGCGCAGAGCCGATATAGGATACGCTGCCGGAGGGGAAGCCAGTGTAGAGTATGATGCATGTAGGAGGATACGCTACCACAGCGAGGAATGGAACCAACAAGGCGCGCCGCAGACCGAAAGACCCTCTCAAGGGAGGACAAGCGGACTTGAGGAAGACCAGTGTAAAGAGAAGAGCAATAGTCTAAACGAGAGCAGACGAAGGCATGGATAAGAGTAGAAGCAGCAGAGGTTGAAAGAGAGCGAGCAACGACCCTAAGCTGACGAAGATGGTAAAAGCAGGAGCGAGACAAAGAGGAGAGGTGTTTAGTAAAGGTTAGTTCCTGATCAAGGATGACACCAAGGTCTCGTACAGAGGTAGAGAATGATATTAGAGGAAATTCAGCTGCAAGAAGGTTCAGGTCAAGTTTTGCCAGCTGCTGGCGGGTACCCAGCCATATGAACTGGGTTTTAAGAGGATTTAGTCTCAGGCGATTGGAAGAAAGCCAGGCAGACAGAGTGTCAGTTGCACGAGACATCGAGCGAACAGCACTCAAAGCATCCCTTACAGAACAATGCAAGTAGGACTGAAGGTCATCAGCGTATGAGTGGCTAGAAAGAGCACTAGAAGCGAGAACAGATTCAAGGTCAGCAGTGAAGAGGATATAGAGAAGAGGACCGAGCACAGAACCCTGGGGAAGGCCAATAGGTACGGGGATCCAAGGGGAACGCGACGAATGGAAGACAGTAGATGAAGAGCGATCAGAGAGGTATGAAGAAAGCCACTGAAGAGGCAAGGAAGAGATTCCAAAGGAAATAGAAAGGCGACGCAGGAGAATATCGTGGTCTACCGTGTCAAAGGCTGCACTTACGTCGTAGAGTGCAAGAAGAGTAAGTTGAGAGCGGTCAATAGCACTATAGACATCATTAAGAAGTCTAAGAAGGAGAGTCTCCGTAGAGTGACCCTTACGGAAACCCGACTGATGGCACGGTAGAAGGTTATTAGAATCTAGGTAACTGAGTAACTGAGAAGCTACAAGTTTCTCGATTAGTTTAGAGATAAAACTGACGTTATATATTCGTTTAATGTGTTAATAACAGACATAACGCTGTAGGTGTACATAGAAAAACATACGTCTAGATATTATAGTATATGAAGTACTAATAGCTTAGTAAGAGTTCAGGAATAACATACGAGATATAAAATTTCGTGAGTCCTTGTCAGGAAGGTTAAAGTTATGTGGTCTGACCCTAAGAAAATAGGGCGTAAAATGTTGGTTAGGAAAAAGGCATCTGAGTGAATGATTCTCATTTAAGAATAGTGAAGTGTCTGCGTTATAAGCAAGAACATTCGTAGAAGGGGAATCTGACTGAATAAAACCAGAACGTATTAATCTGTTATTGAGACGTTCTATGCGGGATTTGTCCTTTTCGCTCGCCAGTCCCCACCAGGCGGGGGAAGCATACATTGTTCTTGCTATGATGGTTGCAGAGAATCTGCAGATGCACCATGGTTTTTGAGTGTTTTCAGGGCGAAGATTGGAGCAGAGCCACTTTTGACGACTTTGTTGATGTGTTCTGTGACTGAAAGCTTTTCATCAATGGTGACGCCTAGGGCTTTTATTGAGGTAGAGCGAGGAATACCGGTGATTGAGGGTTTGTTGGAGAGTGAAGATTATTATTATTATTATATTCGTTTATTGGCACACAAAAAAAGCTGACACACCGCAACTGATTACAGCTAATTCAAAAGAATAATAAAAATAGAATCAAAATATAAAAATAATGTTAACAGAAAGGTTCAAAAGATGAAAATTTAGTGTTAATTGGTACATTTTGACAAATATTTTCAGATTATTGGTACCAATTTCCGGTAAAGGACACGAGGAATAAAATGTCTATTGTCCTTAAAGGGAAGTACATAATCATGAGGTCCGGGTCGCATTATATATATTGGCGTATGTTAGTAGGTGTTTTTATTTAAAGAATAAAAAGTCGAATGACTGATTGTTTGGGAAAAGCTCCGGCAACCGACGAATATCTAAGGTAAGGCCGAAGTCAACAATGGTTATATTTATGCCAAAAAGATTTTCTGCTGACGTCAACGGCCTTTTTTCCAATAGTTGTCGTTAAACATTCATCCATTCGCGTCTATGGCCTTGACAATCATAATACTATCATAATGCACTCATTGAACACCTTTAAAACGTTTCCCAATTATGCTATATAAACAAATATCAGCTACGTTGGTTATTAGATTCTGCTTGACATTAAATTTTCTTAGACGTTTAGTGCAACTTGTTGTAAGGTTGACATAAATGGTTCTTGCAGCCATAAGAACAGTTGCTAAACGCTAGAACTATAAGTACACCCTTGGAAAACTCGGCCACCACCCGTAATACCATTTAATGCCAGTTATAATGCTGAATAAAGGAGGAGGGTGACATCAGTGACTCTCTGGCTGCATTAACATGTCGCTAAAAACGGGATATTTCTACTTCGGCAATTCTCTTCCGTAAAGCCACAATACAGGCCAGTAACGTCGCAACAATGTGGAGTGCCACTTCTAACGACCTCTAAGTTGTTTGCTATAATTATAAACAGATAATTATCAAACACAATCCCTCTACTCAACTAGACACGCTCTACCAACGTAGCCACACAAACTGTACCGTTCAACCTCCGCAAATTCCCATCTCATCCAGTTCCCAAGTCCTTCAGACCGTGACGTATCCACATTCTGGACTCCTCCGGACACTAATCCGGGATACTGTTTGTGGGGGCGAGAGCCGAGAGGTAAGCATTCACTAGCGATCAACCACCGACCGACATTTTCGGTAGCCGTGAAACTGCACGGCGCATGCGCAGTGACCTGGGTCACGTTAGGACCGACATGTCCACTAATAATTTCTGTATAAGGCGACCACTATTTGGGCCTTAGTATACTGCGCCCGGGCTAGCCGTGTCCACGGCTGTCCGTTCCTGGGCGTATACAAGTGTGCGTGTGTGTGTGTTTGTATATTTAGGGGCCGTCCATAAATGACGTCACTCAATTTTGGCCGATTTTGACCCCCCCCCTGTGTGTTTATATATTTATATAATCAATAATATATATACATATATTAATATATATAAATATACGTCCACCAGTGTTCTAAAGCAACGACCAGTAAGACATATTAGATTAGATTAGACGAAAAGTGGGAATTTTTTATTTGCGCAAACGTTGTGAATGAAACACCTTCATTAAGCAACGAGATTAAATTATATATAAAAGGTCTACAAGATCTACAAGATCCTAATCTTTCAAGAGCTGCAATATGCCAAAACTAATCTTTGTCGGCGGCAACGGCCTATGTTGTCATAAGCTGCCGTTAAACTGTGGATCCAATCCTAATCGTTCTGGTGTGCACGCCTCTAGTGACAGATTGAAGCCTGGAGAAAGCAGACGTTAATATGTGAACTATTTCTTATAAGTTAGAACTGCAACACTGTTCGTACTCTGGTAGTGCCAGGCCGAGGCTTTGAAAAAGCAGGAGGGTGACGTTAGCCATCTTTTTAATGACACATAGAGTTGGCAAACAGTTTTTATAAGAAAAAATTAACACAAATTCAATCAGCATTTTGCTAATAAAAAATATATTTTCCTTCTTACTTAGCTACTTTCCATTCGTTGAGAAATAGGTTAAACGATTTATTACATACATGTATGTTCGAGGTATAATAATAATATTATTATTATTATAAACCCTGAAGACGAGACCTGACCCTCTAGGCGTTTATCCGAGAATGTTAATAATGATCTCTAACTCACTGGGGAAATGAAATACCCCAGTGCAAACAAATGAAACGAGAAACGAAATTATGATTATATAGTATGGTTGACTCAACGGTTATGGCAACAGAGTGCACGGCGTCGCTAAAATGTGACTAACGCAGTGATCTCTGTAGACACCTTTAAAAGAGTTTGAACAGACGCTATATATAATTCCCAATCACTTCGGTGTTTAGTCACTGTTCCACCATCGGAATAATCTTACTAAACTTAGCTGAAGTCTACAATGAATTAAATTTATTTTTATTTATGACATATGACATCATAAAGTAAGTAAGTAAGTAAGTATATATCCTTTATTGAAAAACCAACTGCTAACCGCATTTTTGGTGTACAAAGATCATCAAATATTTATAAAAAAATTAAGTATAAAGCATCCGTGTGACAAATGTTTTACGAGATAGAGAGTTTGCCTTAGGTGTTATTCTATTGTGGGTTCTGGGGCGTAGCGAGTATGAAACAGTTTTCACGGGAGGCAGTAGTTGATGTAATACATGTGCAGGGTTGCTGATGAATGGTAGAAAAGAGGTTAGAGTCTGCTTTTCAGCAAAGTTGCTCGAAACTTTGGTAGGATTCCGGTAGATAACGAGACCGGACCAGTCGCCGTATAGTTGCCTGAAGACGAGAGCGTCCCTCTGCCCCACAAAGCCCCACCACGCCGGAGCCGCATAGAGCATCCGCGACACTGTGGTAGCATTTGTTACATCACACAGAGATTGGCCCTTTAACCCGTGTGCTGTTAGAACGCGAAGGGCATACATTGACTGCCTAGCCTTAATGACAATGTTGTTAACATGCGTGTCGAAGTTGAATTGTTCAGACAAGATAGTAACAGGGCTGCGTTAAGGGTAGTTCGGGCCCGGGTGATGTGATTACCTGCGAAAGGCCACCTCTGATTACCACCAGTCCACCGCGTACAGATTTATGAATGGAAAAAGGAGGATTCGAATAAAAACACGAACGAGAAAAAGGCACGTTTGGCTTGTGGCCTTTAGACACAAATTATCTTCTTCAGGTGTTTGTAGCTCACTGTTTACTATGAACCGTTACTATCAGTAGCTTCTATCGCGCCATTGTCTAACGCACGAGGTTAATATGGCGATTTACTGATTAACGACCTGATGTCTTGAGAAAAATAATTAGCGTCGCCCTCCTCATTTCTCCAGGCTTTGGATTGGCATTGCCCAGGTAGACATCTAGAAGATCATTCCGCTGAGAAGGAGACGCAGCTTCTTAAGCGACGGTGTCCAACGCCTATGGTGGATAAGCCATTAGTAAAAGTCTTAATTTAAGTTCGAAGTTACACAGTTCATTGTTTTAAGTCTCTGAAGGCTTCGTATTTTTTAATAGTGCTGAATAAGTCATCAGATAAGATGAGATAGGATTAATTTAGATTAAAAGTCGAAATTCTTCATGTGCGCAAAAGTTCAGTATTGAACACCTTTATTAAACACTCACGTTATAATATATATAAGAGGTCTCGATTTTGTAATATGAATGCTATCTCGAAAAGTGTCATCGAATCATAACGCGTGTTAGAGGTATCCTAATATTAATACGATGATGTAGTAGTAGTAGTAGCAATAGTAGTAGCAATAGCAGTAGCAGTAGCAATAACGATAACGTTAATGATCGTAATGACATCTTTTATGACGACGACGAAGATGAAGAAGTAGAACAGGAACGAGAATAAGAACAAGAAGAACAAAACAAGAATAGGCCTAAGAGGTAGAGGATGAAGAATAACAAGAAGAGCACTCCATTGAGATCGCCCAGTGTACAAAGTGTTACCGAATTAATTATTTTCTGCTCTAGGAATATTAAGGTGAGTAGCCAGTTCTCGCTGTCACTCTGTCTCTCTCCGCCTCTGTTTCTCTCTAAATGTCTCTCTCTCTACGCCTGGTTTTCCTTCCCACTGGCGGTGTGCGGGCAGTGTGCTCATTATCTGGCGCAAACGAAGCCGAAATCTTAATTTGAACCCTGAACCTTTCAATTGACAATCCAACACGCTCTCCCTTGGTAGCTATCTATCTATGAAAGCCATTTATATAATTTATCTAGCGCCATTCATTCGATTTCTATTGAGCTATTACGTATTATACGTTCCAGTGGCTACACGTCCCAAGGAGTATCAGACGAGATATTTAATCAACTGCAACGCAAGAGAGAAAATCATCTTTATATAAGGTCCAGGAACACCAACGGGTGATGTCTTAAAATCAGAAAGTTACTATCCGTATTAGTAGTTTCAACTGCTGAAAGTTACTGTACGTAAAAGTAGTTAATACTGAAGAAAGTAACTATCCGTGATCGTAGTCTCCGATTATAAGAAACTCACTCGCTCAAGTTTATTGCGTCTCTACTTATAGCGACGTGCCTCAACCTAAAAAGAGCTGTAATATGCCAAAACTAATCTTTGTCGGCGGCAACGGCCTATGTTGTCATAAGCTGCCGTTAAACTGTGGACACACATACTATCAATGAAACCGCTCATCGAACTCAAAATGACTTTGTTACATATCCTGCTTTTGGTACCCTGTGCAGTAGACACTGGCGCAAAAAGAAGCTAATAATAACCTAACCACCGCAAAGGTTCACACTAAACATGGCGCTACAAAATCTGAATAAGATAATTTGTTTTCCACCTGCATTGTTCGTGTTCTTATTTGCTTCTTCTTAATTCTTTTCATTCTCCTTCATCATCATCATCATCGTCATCATCATCATCATCATCAGCAGCAGCATCAGCAACTAACAACAAAACTCTCATGATTTCATACGCTATAAATTACACACACACACACACACACACACACACACACACACTATATATATATATATATATATATATTAAAATTATTAATTTGTACATTTCCTAATTGCTCGTCCACCACAGGTATTACACAATGGCATTATAGGAGTTGTCTCTCCATCCTTGCCATCTAAGCTTCTGCATGTTGACCTGCAGTTTATATGCATGTAAACAATATATGCAGCAAGGCTAGGTAATCATTATATGCTATCCGTGCATTGGTATATATATATATATATATATATATATATATATATATATATATATATATATATATATATATAGTGTGTGTATGTTTACAGGTTACAATAATAATAAATCAACAGTTTAGATATCGATTCGACAAAAACAATAGTCAAATAGATGAGGAATGTATTAATGACTGAGACCTATTGTTAAAGATAATGAAGTGATAGACCCGATAACCCGTGGGAAACCAATGCACGGATAGCATATAATGATTACCTAGCCTTGCTGCATATATTGTTTACATGCATATAAACTGCAGGTCAACATGCAGAAGCTTAGATGGCAAGGATGGAGAGACAACTCCTATAATGCCATTGTGTAATGCCTATGGTGGACGAGCAGTTAGGAAAAGGGAGCTACTAAATTTTAATTTTATAATGAAGTTCAAGTTAGATAGACAGTGGTATATCTCTGACGACTTTGTTTTTTTTTATAATGGCGCAGTAGAAGTAATCGGACACGGCTAGTTCGATATCAACGGTCCTGGCAGTGATATAATATCAATAAAGTGGTTTATACAATTCTCTCATTACACACCTTTAAAACATTGCCAATTGGCGCTATATATAAGTGAACTGAGTTGAAGCGTTAATTAGAATGAATGAATGTGGTGAACCACCCTTGCATTTAAGAAACTTGCAGAACTCACTTAAACTAGGAGCTAAAGTCATTGGAAACCCTAATCATCCAATGAGAACAATCTTTCAACCTCACTGGACTAACGAATTTAAAACTAGAGATAATAAGAATCTATCTACATATCAACGTACACTTGATTTCTTTTCCTCCTTTGATATTCCCGATAAGGCTCCTTCTTTTCCTTCAGATCCTCCTTGGCTCAATGAGAGCATTCATGTTGACATTGGCCTCCATAAATCAATTAGTAAAAAGGATGATAATCCTGTATTTTTAAAACTGCTTACACAGGATTACATGAGTAAATATAATTCATATATACAGATGGTTCTAAGGCAGATAGCTTAGTTGCTGCGGCCTACTGTAACACTGTACCAAGCTTAGACAGAGATAAAAAGTTGCGTCTTTGTGATAATTCCAGTATATATGCTGCTGAATTGACTGCTATAAAAGAAGCATTTACCTGGATTGTAGATAATGAAAGCCCGGAACTTAAACATTTTGCAATATTTTCTGATTCTTTAAGTGCGTTTACTTCTCTAAAAAAATCCTTTTCTAAGTCCAGACTCACTTTATTGCAAGATACGATAAGAATATTTAATCAAATAACGATGAGTGAGGTACATTTGATATGGATCCCTAGTCATGTAGGTATACTGGGTAATGAAAGAGCTGATTTATTGGCAGGGCAATCATTGGAGTTACCCATAATTAACTCAACAGATTATCTAGAATTACAAGAAGTATTTTCAATAATTAAATCGTATATAATCTCTAAATGGCAGAAGGAATATGATAGTGATATCAAGGGTCTTCAGTATAAGAGCATTTGTCCTGTTGTAGATACAAGCAATAAATTTCTAGATTTTGGTAGAAAAAAAGAAGTGCAAATCTCCAGACTAAGATTGGGAAAGGTAAATCTTAACGAAAGACTTTTTCTAATGAAGAATCACGAAAATGGATTATGCACTTCTTGTAAAATCAAAGAAAATATAACTCATCTATTGTTGCACTGCAACAAAGAAAATATCTCGAATATATTAACAGATAAATGTAAAGTATTCAAGTTAGAATTTAATATTAGGACCTTGCTTGGTGTGGGCTGCTTGCAAGGTGTAGTCTTTAGGCTGGTGAACCTTATCGGTAAGGGAAGGTTTTTTAGGTTGTAATGTTTATAATGTCAGTGGACGTTGATGGGTTAGTTATGCCCTTTTGTAGACATTTTGTTAGGGTGTAAAATGTGAATGATTTATAAGTTTGTTATTTTGAAGCCATTTGTATATATTATACTAACATTGCTTGTTTGTAATGATTGATTACCTATGTAAACATTTATAAGTAAATTAAGAATTTCATGTCAAAATAACATATATAATCAGATTTAATAACCATTAAACTGATATTAAAAATTAAAAGTGAAAGATTGAGAATCTCATGTCAGATTGCAGTGCTCTTTTCTGTTCGTGTCTTTATCGTGTGGTGGGGAGCTGTCGTTTTCAATGAATGCCTATGTGTATTTTAATTGTGATGTCTGGTTGCATTGAATGAAACAAAAGTTTGAAAATTAAAAATTAAAATATAAACTTCATATAATAATTTCGGGTTTTGTAAACTTAAAAATTACAGGTTTTGTAAACTTGAAACCAATGCTGTTATATCATTGAATAGCTGGATTGGAAATCTCGTGTACATTATTGCTGTTTATCAGGAATCTTTTCATTTTACATTAAAAAAAAATTTATGTGTGATAATTGCTGCAAAACAGTGTATAATTTTCCTGAAAGGCCATCTTACAGTATGTTATCTTATGCAAGTAACATTGACATTAATATCTGAACTATAATATTATGCTGCTAAACGATGAATATTAGTGACATTGTAAAGTACTGTTTAGATGCCTTTAACTCTATCAATTTTGTTTCAACTGTATTGTACATAATCTTGAATTGTCGTCAACGGCCTTTGATGTCATATGATGACGTTAAACTACGGAATAAAAAAAAAAAACATGTAAATGCTAAAACTGTCCCAGTATCGTTACACGGAGTCTCCTCGAACCTGCAAACGTTAGTGTACAAATTATAGCAACCAAAACCATGCGTAACCAGGTCAACATGGCTAGTTACTGTTTAACGACGCTCATGCAGTCTCAACATTATTATTATTATATTATTATACGCCCTACACACTGGAAACGCTCTATCTGTTTTGGCCACCTCGGATTGCAGCAGCAGTAGCCCAGGACTGAATGGCGGCTTATAAAAATATTGAAACAACTATTTTTAATCAGTCTGTACATAAGATTGTTGGCTTTATGAATAATAATAATTTGTAATAATAATAATAATAATAATAATAATAATAATAATAATAATAATAATAATAATAATAATAATAATAATAATAATACTAATAATAATAATAATAATAATAATAATAATAATAATAATAATAATAAGAAGAAGAAGAAGAAGAAGAAGAAGAAGAAAGAAGAAGAAGAGGAAGAAGAGGAAGAAGAGTAGGAAGAGGAGGAGCGACCACCTCAACAACACTAAGCCTTACCGTGTTTTAACAATGACAATAATAATAATAATAATAATAATAATAATAATAATAATAATAATAATAATAATAATAATAATAATAATAATAATAATAATAATAATAATAATAATAATAATAATAGTAATAATAATTGTAATAATAATAGTAATAATAATAATAATAATAATAATAATAATAATAGCCACATAAACTGGATCATAAAAAGCTCTCTTAACACACCTTGAAAACAGTTTTAATCAACGCTATATATATAGATGTCCATCGCGTTAAAGATACTGAGCTGTAATATGCCCAAAACTAATCTTTGTCGGCGGAAACGGCCTATTTTGTCATAAGCTGCCGTTAAACTGAGGATCCAAGTTAAAGATACTGCTTCTGCGGGATCGTGCTTTCAGTGGAGTGTTGCTGTTTAACGACTGTGTGTAACATTAAAGAAGATCAATATCGCCCTCCTCTTTTCTCCAGGCATGGTACTGGCACTTCAAGAGTACAAGCAGTGTTGCAAAGATCTTGGATTCCTTATGACAAATTTTCTGTCAAAACCTGCGCTCTTTGCTTCCAAAAGATGTGCCGTTGAAACGGGGTATTATTAAACTCATCTACTACTCTAGCTGTGGTGGTGCCAGTCCCAAGCCTGGAGAAAGGAGGAAGATGACGCTGGTCATGTATGTATGAATGTAGCGCCCTCTGTTAGCATCGAATACTTGAAAGCGACTAGAATGACTAACGACATCTGTGGGTCGGTAATCGCCGGAAGTTGACGTCGCTCCTAGGGGGCGCCACTGTGGCCGGAAGTTGACAGCAGATGGTAAACGAGGGCATCTCTAAAACTGTGTCATGTTTATCAACAGCATAGCTTGAACTGTCCCAGTTAGCTACAATGATTATAGCATTGGCTGCGTCCCATACTCATGTTAGAGATCGTGCTAATCGTGCTTCAATTCCTGATGCTGGCTTAAATCTAGCACATTCAATACACGGGAACCTCGAATGGTTCGGCATCCATTGAAAAAGACAGCGGTGGTGATGGATCTCACCCGGTCAATTCATCAGCATTTAAAGGCGGGTGGCTCTTAATCTCTCTCTCTCTCTCTCTCTCTCTCTCTCTCTCTCTCTCTCTCTCTCTCTGTGTCTGTCTCTCCTCTCCCCTCCCTCTCCCTCTTCCTCTCCCTCCCTCTTCTTCTCCCTCCTTCTCCCTCTCCCTGTCCCTGTCCCTCTTCCTCTTCCTCTCGCTCTCCCCTCTGTGTCTCTGTCTCTGTCTCTCTCAATGTGTCTTTCTCTCTGTCTGTCTGTCTTTCTCTCGCGTGGTCACTCACTCACTCACTTTCTCTGTCTTCTCACTGACAGTGTGCGGTCAATGTTCTCATTATATCTGAGTTCGCTAGGTGTCGCAAGTGGAGCCGAAATCTTAATTTGAACCCTGAACCTTTCGATCCAACACGCTCTCCCTTGGTAGCTATCTATCTATGAAAGCCATTTATATAATTTATCTAGCACCATTCACTCGATTTCTATAGAGCTATTACGTATTATACGTTCCAGTGGCTACACGTCCTATGGAGTATCAGGCGAGATATTTAATCAACTCCAAGGCAAGAGAGAAAATCCTCTTTATATAAGGTCCAGGAACACCAACGGGTGATGTCTTCAAATTAATAAGTTACTATCCGTATTAGTAGTTTCGACTGCTGAAAGTAACCATTCGTAAAAGTTGTTAATATTGAACAAAGCAACTATCCAATGACGACCCAGCTAACTAACTCAAATTTCACTGCGTCTTTACTTATAGCGAAGCTAGTCATCCTAAAAAGGTGTTCAAAGTATCAGCAGAGCTTTCTCGTATTTAAAGTAATAATTATAATGTTCTTGTGCGTTCTTCGTGAATGGTCTGAAGCATTCACAATTAACTCTTTTGTTCTATAAGACATAATTATACAATAATTTAATTATAATGTCATTTAGAACTAAACTTCGAGACTAGTATAATAATGGTCCTGCTTTCCTTCGATCCGTGGCTTTCCCTCTGCTTTCTCTTACTTATCGGATTTCGATTTGGCTTCTCTAATGGTCTCTGATTTTGACCTCGATTTGGACTTGAAGCAACCAGCGATCGAAGCTTTATGCATCGAGATAACAACGGGGCTGGATTAGACTCTTATTATGACCGCTAGAGGTCGTTGACGTCCGTCTTTCTAAGTCTTTAAGAAGGACAGACAAAAACTATTGCTCGAAATCTATTTTTACGTGAGGGAAGGCTTTCTCGGACGTTATTCTTGAAATAATGAACGCGCTTATCTTTGAGATAGGGTAAGGGTTAGGTAGTCTCTGTTTAACGACGTTGCTTCGCCCTTCTTCTTAACCCAGTCTTGAGTCTGGCACCGTAAGAGTATACATGGTATTAACGTAGGAAAAAGGCAACTGTTCAGCGTGCTCTCTTTAGACACCTTTTAAACGTTGCCAACCGATGATATATAGTCAAGAGACACCGAGGTAGATTATTAAAGTATATAACGCAAGGCTACGCTGAACTGGTGATAACTGATAACCGATCGCTTAGAAGCATAATAATATTGTAATTGGAAACTTTTATAGCACTGGCAACTGTTATAGCGCCAGTGTTTAATGCACAAGGTATCAACAGATGGCGCACCAAAAACAAACCGTGATCAGGTGAATATCCAGAAGATATATCAACATCAAGGACACAAGATTCCATCATCTTGGAACTCTCTTCCCCAGTCTCTTCGCCTTGAGTAACTAGTCCTCTCTCCTTCCCTGTTCCGTAGACGCCTTAAGACTTTTTTTGTTCCTTGATACACTGACGCAGGTCGAGAGCGCTGCTGATTTTTGAGCGGCGCTATATAAATGTTCGATTACAATTACAAAAAATTCGTTACAATTGCAGGAGTTTATATTGTTTAGCGACATCTTGCGGCTGCCAAGGTTGCTGAATAGTCTCTGATCTCAAATGCTGTTATCATGGTAATAATACTCGCAATATCTTACAATGTATTAGCAGTGTACTTCGAATTTTTGTTTATTACTTTCTGTGTAACGATGCTGGGTAAAAACGAACATGATTAGCGATGATTTTGTTCCATAAAGTTACCATGAACCTATCTCTCACGTAATTTTTCCAGACACATTAGTATTGGCTGTAATTGCAAGCGTTCTTATATCAGAATTCGAAATCTTAAAACAGGTGTCGAAACCTCAGCGGAAATTCATTCATGCTTTCTACAGTCGTTGCTTTCGCGAGAGTATTTATTCATCTTTTAAATATTATTTTATTTTTGTATCATCAGAGGTGAATGAGTTCGGGCCGAGATAAGCGCAATTAATTCAATAGTCTTGCGCACCGTGGAGATTTCTCATCTATTGTGTTCGGGGAGAAAATAATCGCACTGAGTGCGATAAGATTCGCCAACTTCCTTCAACGGCGTGTGCTGAGTTTACGATATATCATTGCTTCTGACGTTATAATATACGCCTGTATGTATGTAACTATTTAATAATAATAATATCTTTTCTTTGATGAAGCGTCTGACACTGCGCTGTACATTCACATGTTATGACAATTAAACACAAGAACACAAATGACAGAAGACACAGAACAGACAGCCTGCAATACACGGCGCTAATAGCAGCCTACAAAGCATGTCCGCCTAGGACCTCGATCTCGGTACCTCTCGCTCTCTATGCCAGTGTGTTATCCAATGCGCTATCGGGCCCCGAAAACCGCCTTTTAACTTACATGTACGTGGTCGGTGATCGCAGTTGAAGCTTTTCTGTTCTTTCTCTCTCGGAACAGTACGTGAAAGATCTAAGTCCAATACCGCGTGCAGTTTGCTCATTGCATGAACGGCGGCTCGCCTCAGCCAACCAGATGTGTCCGATGCAACGAACCCAGACTGCATTTCCGGAGCACCAAACGCGAAAGATCAGTGACGTTGCGCACCACCTAGCTTCGCGCAACCGTGGTATGGCAGCCGCGCGGTGCAATAAATATGGCGGGCGTACGTCTGACTATCTATCGACCCAACATACAAATCGAAAACGCCTGCACTTGATTACGGTAGTCTACGGCTCGCTGCTTCGACCGTAATGCCGTTTATGGAACGTCGAGCGTGTCATTAGTACGTTGGCCGGGTTTCCCGGCGACGGCGGAAGTTGATTCGCTTTTGATGCCGCGTATGGAGCGCCGGGCGCGTCAGAATGTCGAATGGCGGAAGCGGGTTTACGAACGATGCTGTTTGTAGGCGTGTAGCTGTTGGCGTTTGTTGCTGGCGGGACGCCATCTTTGAGAAGCCGTGAACGTGAGGATTGGATTTAAGCGTTTAGTTTGTGTATTTAGTGGTACTACGATAGAACGCAAAACGACACCTAGCGGTGAGTGAAATCTTGTGGCTGCAAGGGCAGTTGACGTCGATCTCATCTTACTTGCTAACAAATTTAAAGCGTTTTTTTAGTCCATGGTTTAACGTTATCGTGTGACATCTAGGATACGGTGAAGACCGCCCTATCATTATTATCAAACGGTGTTGGTGTCTTTATATAGCATCCTCGGATAGCGTTTAACAGGTGTGTAATTTTAAATAGTGTTACAGTTAGAAATTTCAGTGTTGTTAAAAGAGTCGCTCGATAAAATGAGAGGCGCCCTCTGTGCTGGACTAGACGATGTTAAATGTCATAAAACGAACATAACATTATTATTGTTATTGTTGATAACATACTACTATTTTTTTATTGTTAAATCCTTAGATCATTTTATTGTATCGTTAGATCATGTACTGCTACGTTTTATGAAACGACATCTAGTGGCGAGCGATATCTTCTGGCCGCCAGGGCAGTTGACATCGATCTCATCTTACTTGCTAACAAATTTAAATTTAAATCGTTAGTGTATTCATCGTTTTACGTCATCGTATGATATCAAAGGTTATTTATCCAATGTTTAATGACATCTTTTAGCAACAAAGGCCGTTGACGTCTTTAAAGTTTTTGATGCATTTCAGTTCATTTTCGTGTAGTGTTTTCATCAGTTTTCTTTATCTTTTTTCCGTCTTGGATTCTATTTCTGAAAGGATATTGACGACTTTAAAGTTTTTGACGTATTTAAGTTCATTTTCGAATAATGTTTTTCATCAGAATTCTTTCTCTTTTCTTGTCTTTGCTTCTTTTCTGACAGGAAGTTGCAACGATGAAATTTGACAGGTGGTTGTTCTTTTTTTTCTCCTTTTTTCCTTCTTTTTTTGATATTAAAAAGAAAAACTCCATTGTTATCAAATGCAGCTGGTGTTTATATATAGCACCGTTAGATAGCGTTTAACAGGTGTGTAATTTTAAGTGTAGTTGCAGTTAGAAATTTCAGTGTTGCAAAAAGGCGCAGTTTTATATTATTATTTTTTTCATGCATTAAGGACGCTGTGTCATAAGAAATATGCTTATCGTCCCCTCCTACTTTCTCCAGGTTTGGGACTGGTTCTAGCAGAGTACGAGTAGTTGGGAAGCTAATCCATACAGCAGGTTTCTAATTGTTGCTTGGTTAGTTGCTGTTTAAAGACACTGTTTTATAAAAAAATGAGTGGTGTCGCCTTCCTCCTTTCTCCAGGCTTGAGACTGGCACTGTCAAAGTATGAGCAGTTGCAATTGTTACATATTATCTATAATTGGTTAAACGAGTCCACCTTGGATTGTACTGCATTGATCACGCTAAATCCAATTTTTAAATGCAGTCGACGTTTATATAGCGCCGATGAGATATGTTTAAAAGGTAGCTAATGAACACATTTATTATTATTATTATTATTATTATTATTATTATTATTATTATTATTATTATTATTATTATTATTATTATTATTATTATTATTATTATTATTATTATTATTATTATTATTATTAAACTGTCATTTTATAACGCGCCTAAAACAAAAAGAATCTTGTACAAAAGCAGGTAACAGAAAAGTCTAATTATAATTAGTCTTGTAAAAATAAGTCTTAAGGTTAGTTTGGAAGAGCGAAAGTGTTGAAAATTTGCGAATAAAGTCTAGCAGTTTATTCCATTCAGCCGGGTCGGCTAGTGCAAATGGACGGTTCCAGATTTTTAAGCGACAGTCAGCTGGAGATGAAGATCGTAGTCCTCGTCTGGATTTTCCAGAGCTTAACGACATCTTGTGGCAATTTGACGTCGGCAGAAATTATTTCTGTGTTTTAACGACGAGCAACGTTCCCAGTATTCAACCGCGGCACTGCGACTATTTTTGCAGTAGTTAAAGTTTTAAAAATAGTCATAGACTGAGGTCAGCGGTGACAATCAGTAGATTTTCACAATTTCCGCAGAAAAAGCCGGACGTAATTGTATTATCCACCTGCGGCACTCATAAAGCAGGTTCACGGCACCCATGGATCGGAATTTCTGGTCTAAATAGAGAATTTGAATTCTGTGTTTAGCGACATCTTGTGTCCTGCTAGAACCACTGACCTCGGCCTAACCATAATAGTATCCAGCTAGATGATACAAATGAACATACAGGTACATAGATTGTTTCATATATATAGCATCAATGAGAATAACACGTATAACAGTCTCTGTCTGACGATGCCGTGTCTGACAAAGATGATTAGCGTCACCCTCATCCTTCCTCCAGGCATGAATGAGACTGGCACTACTAGAGTACCAGTTTTGGAGGAGCTAAACCGTATAACAGTTAACTTTACATTTTGTACGATTGGTTAAAAGAGTTGACCTTTCTTCGTATAGTATGACCTTTCTTTCTCTTGTCCGACAGCATTATTTATAAACGCTGGTGGCGAGTATATATAGCATCGATGAGAAATATTTAAAAGGTGTCTAATGAAGTCATTTCATTTTTCCAGGGTTTAACGCTATCTCGTCGAAACTGAACGACGACAGAAACAGTTAGGTCTCTATTATTCAACCGCGGCTATTTCTACACTAATTTAAGTTTTAAAAATCGTCACAGATGTGATAATCAGTAGATGTTCACATTTTGACAGAAAAAGTTGCACTATTATTGTCCAGACGCGGCACACCAAAGACAGTTTTCTGGCACCCATTGTTCGGAAATCTGGTCTAAAGATTGACATCTTGCGGCTGCCAGAGCCGTTGACATCGACCAGATCCATGTCGAAGAAAAAATAAAGGTCGTGGATACAGTCACGCCCGAGGTGATTGTATATACACAGTGCTCGAATCATGCCCGCTACGAAATTGGTCAATGCATGTCACATGATTTTGTGGACGTGAAAGGATAAACACTCCCGAATGCGGTGGAAGATTGTTCACTATGTTTTCTAATGACGACACAAACCCTAACCCTGACCCTAACCGACCCTCGCGGCGCCATACCTGACCCTAAACGACCCTCAAGATGACCGCCAATTGAAAATCCCGACGTTAGTTAACTAGTTCACATGACGTGCTTTAGCCAATAGCGTGACTGGCGTGAATCTAGTTGCTTGGATTCCGCTCACGTCCGGGGCGTGAACTGCGATGATTCAAACGAGAAAGTTTCAATTACAGTGGTCATCCATGCAATTATAAAGTCTGCGGCTTGCGTTTTAGAGGTGTGTAATGGGTATTGCATTTATCTAGTGTTTAGCGAAAAATAAGACGTTTAGGCGTAGGTTACAAATAAACTAAACCAATCAAAATAATTTATAGCACTCTTTAACAAGACAATCTTGCACGAGAGCGCTTTTCGCTACAATTCTAGTTATAGTGCAATGTGAATAGGTGAGTTTTAATTTTGATATAAACTGTGCAAAAGATGTACATTAGCGAACTGAAGTTGGAAGACTTCCATTCTAAAGGTACTGAAAAAGAGAAAGCACGGTTTCCAAACTTCCGGTTTGTGCAAAGTACGGCGAAATCCCCTCGCCTGTATGACGATCGGAGTCCTCTAGTTAAAAAGAAAAGAAATGATGCAATAAAGAAATGTATAAAGAGATATATATAGCATCAAGAAGTACTTTTTAAAAGGTGTCTAATGAGAACGTCTGATTTATTCCAGACTGTAAATGGTTAGTTGCCGTTTAGCGACACTGTTGCCTAACATAGATGATTAACGTTGCCCTCCTCCTTTCTCTAGGCTTGGGACTGGCACTACAAGAATGCGAATAGTGGCGGATTTAAGAGTTTAAAGATATCTTGTGGTTCTCATGTATGCTATAAGGGTCATAATCCATAACGTGCAGAGTATGGTTTCTATGTATATATAGAACTGTTTGAAAGTGTTTAAAAGGTGTATAACGAGACCATTGTATATTTTTAGATGTTAGCGACATTTTGTGACTGCCAGTGCCGTGGACATCAACCTCCCTCCACTTCTGACGTCACATTGGATCGTCTGCATATTTTCTAGTCAACGAAACGTTTAAATATGGAATGCCGAGAACGAAAAACAGCGAAGCGTTTACGTTAGCGGCCTATTATAGTCTGTTTTCCTATGGGGAGCCAGTTGTCCAAGTCACTGCCAAGCCTTGCGAACGTTAACATCTGAATTGCAGTGTACCGGTAGCGATAGATTGAAGAAACGCACCCAGTGGAACGCAGGAAATGCGCTCAGTATCTTCACCCGCTCCTGGACTCGGTAGTGGACCAACCCCAAGGTCCGGAACGTGGGGGCCAGTGCAGGACATATCATTTACTTGCTTGCTTGTTTACTGTTTAACAACCACTGTGCGGTAACAAAGACCATTAGCGTCGCTCTCCTCTTTTATCCAGGCTTGGGACTGGCACTGTCAGAGTGCAAACAGTGGCGGAGTTCAACCCATTTACTACGCAGCTGAAGGGTATTTATATACACCATTAGAGGAATGCTTTAAAGAGGTTATTAGAATCAACCATTATTCAGGGCCTCGTTGGTTCCTAGATCAAATCTCCCAATGTCTTCGGAGCGCATGTTTAACATGTTTAAAGCTACTGAGCGGGTTTATACATAGAGTCAGATAAATGCGTAAAAAAGGTGTTTAACATCACCCATTCCTCATTCCCTCGTTTGTCCATAATTATGATTAACTGCAATTCTGATTTCAACTAACAAACGTTGTCGAGGTGTTCGTATAGATAGTTTCAGAGGAATGCGTAAAAAAGGTGTTTAGCAACAACCCGTTATTCATTGCCTTGTTTGTTCCTATGGAAATTCCGCAACGAATTTTTACACGGGACCAGCGCTTCGCATTACTTCCCGTTTATTCCCAGCTTACTCTTCGGCCAAACTGCACCGCTTCGCGACAGAAGCAAAACTTCGCCTACAACCGCAGTTTAGCGGAGTCCGTGCAACGAGCCCGAACCCGTAATGTGTCGACTTGCAGAGGAGGCGCGCTACCGTGTCGCCGAGCAGCGTCAGCGTGGTCCTCATTTATTGCGGACTTTACGGGCATCAGCGCTCGCTCGGGAAATATGGAACGCCGTGATTGCCAATATAACTTCGATTAGAATTAATGCTGCACTGGCCGATACCCGTGGCCTATCGGATTTCGAGCGGGGTTTCCCGGCGCATTACGATTCCTGATCACACGATGTCGCTAGGAGCGATCGTCGATTGACGGCTTGTTTGTTATGACGTTGGAGCTACAGAAATGACGTTGTTGAATCAGGATTTATCCGCCGTAATCTCACTTCCGGTATCGCTGATCCGCTGGATTTCCGACCGGGTTTATTTGGTTAGTTTCTGTTTAACGACGTCGCGTCGTTATGGAGATGATTAGCGTCGCCCTCCTCTTTTATCGAGGCTTTGGACTGGTACTCCCAGAGTAAGAGCAATGGCCGAGTTATTGGTAACAATTGGTTGGCTAGTTGCTGTTTAACGACGCTGTGTCATAGCAAAGATTATTAACGACGCCCTCCTCTTTTCTCCATGGTTGTGACTGGCACTGCCATTACAGTTCCGCGTCTACAATAAACAGGATCTGTATGGTTTCATGGAAAAGTCATTCATGATAAATAACATGATTTTCTATGCCGCTGATTAGTATATATAGCTTTGGTGGGAAACAATTTAAAGGTGTCCAAGGAGATCGTTGCATGATATTCACCTCCGCTGATTAATATATAATATGTAACTTCGTTGATATAATGTTCAACGCGGCTGGTTGTTATACATAGCCCAGCTGGCAAACGTTTTAAAGGTGTCCAACGAGATCTTCTCATTTAGCGATTTTAACGACATCTGTCTGCGATTTCTTTTGAAACTCTCGTCCGTTGACGCCTCCTGGATTATCATAACGATGCAACAGAATTCTTCGGATCAGATTGGATTAGATCAAGGACTAAAAGCGTTTCAGTCACGTACAGCCAATTAATCAGTATGCAAAGCTTTTCGGTGTCTTCACGGCGTCAGACCGTAATCGCCCATCATTACGCATGCACACGAAACGCCGCGCTATGGAAAGCCGTTATCGTCAATATCACTAGCATTGGTTTCCAGTAGGGAAGGACCGATTGGCACTTTTTGCCGATTTCCGATTAGTTGGCCTGCTTTTTCGGCGATTCCGATCAGATAAATAGGAAATATTCATTTTTATTGCTTCTAGGCACTGTTTATTACTGAAATAGTACGACTGTCCGCCATTTTGATGATGCGTCGTCTGACAATTTTAGTATTTTGCACGGACTTTCAATGTTGAAGATTATTATATTACCGTAAGAGGTCGCCAAAACAGGTTACTATTTTTTATTAATGACAAAAGGAATTGCTTTTTGGGTCAAAAATATTACACCTTTTGGTAATCGGATCGGTAGTCCTGTAATGCGCCGATTCCGATTAATCGGTCTAGGGTAAAAATCGGCGGTAATCGGTTTTCTGATTCAAGAATCGGTCCTTCCCTAGTTTCCAGTGTGTAATGACATCTTCTGGCTGCCAGGGCCATCGACGTCGCCCTCCTCCTTAAGCCACGCTTTGGACTAGCACTACCGGAGTATCACTGAGCCGCCATGCACGCCGTTGTCATGGAGACGCCATCTTCGCCCGGCGTACACGCCATCGCCTTCGCCGTTGCCTGCGTAACGGGGCTGCTCGTTGGCATGGCAACGGGCAGGGTATTCGCGACGCAGATGAGTCCGAGGGTGGTGGAGACGCAGTACGGTAAACTGCGGGGTGTGCTCGTCACCCTATCGAACCGGAACCTACCCCAGGTGGAGTCCTACCTCGGGGTACAGTACGCGTCGTTGCTCGGGGGTGAGCTGCGCTTCATGCCCCCTACGAGCACTATAGAGAAGTGGGACGGGATCAGGGTGGCGCTGAAGTACCGTCCCGTCTGTCCGCAAAGACTGCCCTCCGTGGAGGAACTCGAGGGGGTGATGTCGCGGTCGAGGGTGGAACACTTTCTGCGGCTCTACCCCTTTCTGGAGAGACAGCAGGAGGACTGTCTGAATCTCAACATCTACGTACCAGTCAGAGGTACAGTTGAACGTTCATATATAAAATTAAATTAAATTTAATTTAATTTAATTTAATTTAATATAGTTTAATTTAATTTAATTTAATTTAATTATTTATATTATATTAAATTGAAAACGATTAAATTGAATTAAATTAAATTAAAACCAGTTAAATTCGACGCCTGTAATAACTTGCGATCGTCCGTACATACTTTCTTGTACCCTGATACAGGCACTGACACAGGTCGAGAGCGCTGCTAATTTGAGCGGCGCTATATAAATGTTCGATTACAATTACAATTACAAATACAATGAATTGTAATCATACTGCGTAATTGTCAGTTTGAAAATATTAAACGAATATTATTATTATTATATTATCGAAGCATTTAAACACCGCTTTTACGATATCTATAGCGCTTATGGAATTTGTATGCCGATTTTATAATAATAATAATTCTTTTCATCAAGCGCCTGACAAACGCACTGCCGCCGTACATGTACATGTTATGACGATTAAACAATTCACAAGAACACAAATTACAGAAGACATAAATAAATAGGATTTCTTTAACGCATTTGGTCTTTTCTGAAGCGCTTTTAACATAATTATCTAGAGCGCTTTTAAAGAATCTAGAACAGTTTTTGCAAAAATATTGCCTTTACTAGACATACACAAGTTAAGAAACCTTTTTTATGTAATAACCGATATGTAGCAACTTTAACCGGAGTACCCGCATACATAGCGTTTGAACGCAATTGGCATTTATATACATTCGGGTACAGCTCTTTAAAAGGTGTTTACAGAGATCACTGTGGTTTTCACATGTTAACGACGTCACGCGGTTGCCAGTACCCTCCATTCGAATTTTCTATTATTACTATTACAATCATTATTATTATTATTATTATTATTATTATTTTTTTTTTTTTTTTATGCCCCGAGGTATACAAGATCCCTCAGGGACTAGAATATTATTATTATTATTATTATTATTATCATTATATTATTATTATTCTAAAATCAGAGTTCTAGGGACCCATTGTGCCAAGGCACAATGTTATTATTATTATTATTATTATTATTATTATTATTATTATTATTATTATTATTATTGTTATTGTTATTGTTATTGTTATTATTATTATTATTATTATTGTTGTTGTTATTGTTATTGTTATTGTTATTGTTATTATTATTGTTATTATTATTGTTATTATTATTATTATTTTATTATTATTATTTTTTTTTTATTTTTTTTATTATTATTATGCCAAATTTATTTCTTCATAAAGCCAACACAAACTTATGTACAGACTGATTAAAAGTAACTGTTTTCAATATTGTTATAAGCTGTCATTCTCCTTGGCTACAGTGTTGTTGCAATCTGTGGTGCCTAAAACAGATAGAGAGTTTCCAATTTGTAGGGCCACTGATAGGCGTTGTAGTAGATGACTGGTTTCACGCTGGTCGCCTGTCGCTGCTGAGATCTTGCCTTATTATTATTATTATTATTATTATTATTATTATTATTATTATTATTATTATTATTATTATTACTATTATTATTATTATTATTGTTATTATTATTGTTATTGTTATTGTTATTATTATAAAATCAGAGTTCTTAAAATCATGGTTCTTAAAATAAAGCTTCTAGGTACTCATCGAACCCAGGCACGCGATAGCGTTGAACCGCTGGATTGTGACTGAAATATTATTTTTATTATTATTATTATTATTATTATTATTATTATTGTTATTATTATTATTATTATTATTATTATTATTATTATTATTATTATTATTATTATTATTATTATTATTTGGCTACTACTACTACTACTACTACTACTACTACTACTACTACTACTACTACTACTAATAATAATAATAATAATAATAATAATAATAATAATAATAATAATAATAATAATAATAATAATAATAATAATAATAATAATAATAATAATAATAATAATAATAATAATAATAATAATAATAACAATGCACCGAGGACGAGGACCACTAACTCCAGATTGATAGCACACCTTAGGATAGTTTCTAAGTCCCTGAGGGATCATGTATACTTCGAAGGAAAAAACATAATAATAATAATATAATAATAATAATAATTCTGATCGATTAGCTACAAGATTTTGCTAATTATAATCGATTATCAAATTTCATTACCTAATTCTAATTGTAATCTATTAGCATTTTAACTAACCATGCACATCTCTGTGATTACAAAGATCATTAGTGTCGTCCTTTTTTCTCCAGGTTTGAGACTGCTTTTCTTATATAACGCACTATTGTGTCCCGTTCTTATATAGCATCGATTGCAAGCGCTTTAAAGGTGTCTAAAGCGGATTTATTCTAATGCCAGGATGCAGGTCCTACGCACAGATTAATTGATTGGTTTATTAGTAGTAGTAGTTTCTGTTTAACGACACTGTGTGGTAACAAAGACCATTAGCGTCGCCCTCCTCCTTTTTCCAGGCTTGGGACTGGCACTGCCAGAGTACGAATAGTGGCGGAGTTAAGAATTAATTTATGATTCTCACATATGCAGTGCACCGATGCTGATTATTATACATAGCCTCATTGTGAAGCGTTTTAAAGGTGTCCACCGAGAGCATCGCATTCTAATAATAATAATAATCTTCGTTTAATTTCAAACTGACACAACGCAGAATGATTACAGTGTACAATTATGCAATTCTTAACTAGTTAACTACTAACAGAACAGACAGCCTGCAATACAACGGCGCTAATAGCAGCCTACAAAGCATATCCGACCTACGGGGCTCGAACTCACTACCTCTCCCACTCTTCGCCAGCTCTTATCCAACGCGCCACCGGGCCCCCCCTGCCGGGTTTAACGAGATTTGGCACAAAACCAGTCGGAATTCAGAATATTCAGTCTCTAGAAAACGAGCAGAAACTGATCAAAGTTTCAATTGTTAGATTATTACAGATTATAATTTAAAAATATATATTTCATAAAAAAATTAAAGTTTGTGTAAAAGTGTATTGAATAATTTCGTGCAAGTTTTAAATGTCGTATGTTGGATGCATTTTTGTCGGATAATAGTTTCCATACGTGCAAGTAGTTTTTTATACATGAATTCAGCTGGGATTGAGATAGAATGATAATTTTGATGTCATTGTAAAGAGGATGTGTTTCTCTTTAAAATGGTCTGAAAATTTTCTGCAGATGGGTCAATAATCATTAACGAAGCGTGTAAATACCTATTTTACGATTTCAATAGCGTTAATAGATTTTCATACCGCTTTTAGGATTTCTTTAACGCTGTTAACATTTATAAAGCGCTTCTCACAGTAACACCCAATCAGAAGCGCTCCCAGAGCGAAGAACTCTGCGAAAAAAGAAACGTCTTAAGACAACGAGAAGAGGCCGAAATACCCCCAGTTAGGATCACAGATCGAATCGTAGAGGGAAGGTCATTCCACAGCATAGGACCAAATTATTGATCAGGCATTAAATTACGAGTTAGGGCAGAAATTTGTGTCCTTGCCTACAGCGCAAACCTGTCAAAGTCGCTATCGTGCAGTAAAAGGTTCATTATTTTAGAGCCTCATTGGTGGCTTTCAAATCGTTTTGTGTGTGGCTTACTTATCGTTTTCGATGGCTTTCAACATACATGTATACATACATACACACATACATACATACATACATACATACATACATACATACATACATACATACATGCATGCATAGATACATACATACATACATACATACATACATACATACATACATACATACATACATACATACATACATACATACATACATACATACATACATACATACATACATGCATGCATGCATGCATACATACATACATACATACATACATACATACATACAAACGTACGTACATACATACATACATACATACATACATACATACATACATACATACAAGCATACATACGTACATACATGCATGCATACATACATTAATCCCTTCGTTGCTTGAAGACTTTCTTATTTCCTCAGGCTGTCACACTGAGAGTGCCTCTGAATAGCTAGTACTGTAAGAGGCGCTTTACAAATGCTCAGATACGATACGATACGATACCATACGATGCGATACATACATACATACACACATTAAAATATACATACACACATACATATATTCATACGTACGTTCAAGCAAACATACATACCCACATACACACGCATATGTACACACACACACACACACACACACACACACACACTCATACATGCATATATAAAATAAAGCATGCGAATGTGCAGTCAACTTATTCGAGTTACAGCGCGGACCAGAACCAGATGCCTGGCGTTCCTCAGCCATAAGGGATCGGATAATTCATGGCTCCGGTCGGCAGGGTCGCCAGTCGTCTCCTCTGCTGGTCCCCGCTTGACGTCGTCCGTTCAGCGGGATCCGACCGGCGGCCCCTGGCAACGGCTGCGACCGACCGTCTGCGAGTTATAAATCGCGAGCCGACTTTACGTCGTCGTCCGATCTTCGAGTCGCCTTGATCGAGTCTCCGATGAACCGCTTACGTTTAGGTACAGATGTCGCTAGTAGTGTTATCGCTGGTAGAGGGAAATTTGGTGTGTTCGCTATAAAAGAAGCGACCTGTAGAGGAGTCTGTTCAATAATGACAATAGTGATGATGATGACGATGATGTGATGGTTGTTGTGGTGGTGGTGATGATAATAATAATAAAAATAATAAACAGCTTTGATTTGATTTGATTTGGTTTGGTTTGATTTGATTTGATAATGGTTTGGTTTGATTTGATTTGATGATATGATGATGAGGCGCTATATAAATGATGAATG
>JACEVL010000230.1:65000-70000 GCA_020284085.1 Aporrectodea caliginosa | reverse complement strand
GACATCCGGGCATCTGCCGCAGAACTATAGGCAGATATTCATAAACATAAACACACAAACGTACATACACAAACACAGAGACAGTGTGATTCTCCTTACAGATTTTATTTTAGTTATAGTTACAGTTACAGTTAATGTTTTTTTAAATTTTAGTTATAGTTATAATTATAGTTAGTATTATTTTTTAGTTATAGTTATAGTTATAGTTAATGGATTTTATTTTAGTTAATTTTAGTTACTACTTAGTTACAATAATTAAGGCTAAAAGCAAAATTGTGCGTATAAACACGTTGTTTCACAATTTGCTCCGAGCTATGAAAGCCATTGAAGCACGGGTGCATTCAGCAACATGAATACACGAGTTTCCAAAGTAATTGACAAATTGCAAAATAAAAATATCGCATTTTTCGTTCTCATTTATGTCGAATCGTCCATGTTGCACTTCGTAATTTTATTTTTTGTATTAACGAAAATAAAAATGAATTTTCGTTATTGTTATTTACGTTATAGTCATAGTTATAGTTAATGATATTTTTAGTTATAGTTATCGTTAACGAAATCATTTTATTTTCGTTAACGAACATTTTCGTTATCGCTATCGTTAACGAGAATCACACAGCACAGAAACACGCTCTCAGACACACACACACACACACACACACACACACACACACACACACACACACACACACACACACACACACACACACACACACACACAGGGTTTGAATTGTCAAATTTTAATTTGGGAGTGGGACAGAAGTGGGTAACTACTCGATTAGATTGTAGTCGACTAGATTCTAATCGATTAGAATAAGAAATGGCTGGTTGTCTAATCGATTAGATAATCGACTAGAAAAACAGCTAATTCTAATTCGAATCGATTAGCTACAAGATTTTGTTAATTCTAATTCTAATTTCTAAATTCTAATTGTGATCGATTAGCTAAAAAATTGTTAAGTTTAATTCTGATTGATTAGCTACAAGATTTTGTTAATTCTAATTCTAATTTGTAAATTCTAATTGTGATCGATTAGCTAAAAAATTTTGTTAATTCTAATTCTGATCGATTAGCTACAAGAGTTTGCTAATTCTAATCGAGTAGCGAATTTCATTACCTAATTCTAATTGTAATCGATTAGCAATTTAACTAATCGTGCTCATCTCTGGAGTGAGGGAGAGTTTGAAACATTCTTACGGAAGGTCATGCGTACATAAAACCGGTGTTAGTGCTAAATTGCATTGTGTACAAAAAATTGAACGAGGAAGAATATTTATTGGACCCTCTCGAGTTTTATTTATTTTCAGGAGGAGGAAGAAGTGGAGAAGAAGGCAAAGGTAGAAGAGCATAAGGATGAGGAAGAGAAGGAAGAGGAAGAGGAAGAGGAAGAGGAAGAGGATGAGGAAGAGGATGAGGAAGAGGAAGAGGAAGAGGAAGAGAAAGAGGATGAGGAAGAGGATGAGGAAGAGGAGGAAGAGGAATGGGAAGGTGAGGAATAGAAAGAGGAAGAGGAAGGGGAGGGTAGGAGAAGATAGGGGAGGTGGAGGAGAAAGAGGAAGAGGAGGAGGAGGAGGAGGAGGAGGAAGAGGAGGAGGAGGAGGAAGAGGAGGAGGAGGAGAAGAAAGAGGAGGAAGAGGAAGGTGAGGAAAAGAAAGAGGAAGAGGAAGGGGAGGGAAGGAGAAGAAGGGAGGTGGAGGAGAGAAAGAGGAAGAGGAGGAGGAGGAAGAGGAGGAGGAAGAGGAGGAGGAAGAGGAAGAGGAGGAGGAAGAGGAGGAGGAGGAGAAGGAAGAGGAGGAAGAGGAAGGTGAGGAATAGAAAGAGGAAGAGGAAGGGGAGGAAGGAGAAGATAGGGGAGGTGGAGGAGAAAGAGGAAGAGGAGGAGGAGGAAGAGGAGGAGGAAGAGGAGGAGGAAGAGGAAGAGGAGGAGGAAGGAGGAGGAGGAGGAGAAGGAAGAGGAGGAAGAGGAGGAAGAGGAGAAAGAGGAGAAGGAAGAGGAGAAGGAAGAGGAGGAGGAGGAGGAAGAGGAGAAGGAAGAGGAGGAAGAGGAGGAAGAGGAGAAAGAGGAGGAAGAGGAGAGAAGAGGAAGGTGAGGAATAGAAAGAGGAAGAGGAAGGGGAGGGAAGGAGAAGATAGGGGAGGTGGAGGAGAAAGAGGAAGAGGAGGAGGATAGAGGAGGAGGAAGAGGAGGAGGAAGAGGAAGAGGAGGAGGAAGAGGAGGAGGAGGAGAAGGGAAGAGGAGGAAGAGGAGGAAGAGGAGGAAGAGGAGAAAGAGGAGAAGGAAGAGGAGAAGAGAAGAGGAGGAGGAGGAGGAAGAGGAGAAGGAAGAGGAGGAAGAGGAAGAGGAGGAAGAGGAGAAAGAGGAGGAAGAGGAGAAAGAGGAGAAGGAAGAGGAGAAGGAAGAGGAGGAGGAGGAGGAAGAGGAGAAGGAAGAGGAGGAAGACGAGAAGGAAGAGGAGGAGGAGAAGGAAGAGGAGGAGGAAGAGGACGGTGAGGAAGAGGAAGAGGAAGAGGAAGAGGAAGAATAAGAGGAAGAGGAAGAGGAAGAGGAAGAGGAAGAGGAAGAGGAAGAGAAGGAAGAGGAAGAGGAAGAGGAAGGGAGGGAGGAGAAGATAGGGGAGGTGGAGGAGAAAGAGGAAGAGGAGGAGGAGGAGAGAGGGAGGAGGAAGGGAAGGAAGAGGAGGAGGAAGAGAGGAAGAGGAGGAGGAAGAGGAGGAGAAGGCAGAGGAGGAGGAAGAGGAGAGAAACAGCGAAAGCTAAGGACGAAGTTCTCATTTCATCATCATCATTATCGTCGTCATCACCACCAACTACGCAGCCTTCATGACCTTCATCATTTGTCACCCTGGTCATAATCATCATCATACATCACAACAACAATCATCGCCAAGTCGCCACCTACCGTCAGAGGTCATCATAGGTCAATGGCCATTGACGACCGACCAGGAACCCACGTGAACTGGTCGCGACATCTCGCGAGACCTGCGCATAATTTCCGGTCTTCGAAGATGACAAATGGCGCCACACAGCGACCGGGAAGGAAGGCGGCGATCTTTTCCCGCCATTCGTCGTGGCACCTGCCTGACTTAAGAGTTGATTGGCTGTGTAGGAATTCTGGTGATGCATCGGACCCATGGGGGGTCCGATGGGGTGGTCCCTATGCAAGGGGACTGGGGAAGGGTGTGGAATTGGAAAGCGGAAGTGAATAGTAGGTCGGAAAGTTAAGTTAGTAATTCGTGAAAACGTTGAAGAGAGAGACAGACAAACAGACAGGGACAGAGAGATAGAGAGATGGAGACAGGCAAATGGACAGAGGCGGCCGTGTACATGTACTTTTTTTTTTCTTGTGGTTCTCTGCCTGTTAGGCAGGTTCAAATGTCCGACGTCGCCACTTCTCTCGTTGTTGGGCCTCTTCTTTCAGTTTCCTGTAGCCGTTTGTCATCATCCAATCCAGCATCATCTGTCTTGGTCTTCCTCTTGTCTTCCTCCCCTTCATTTTTCCTTCGATGACCGTTCTTAGTACATGTACTAAATAATAATAAATAATGATGACGATGATGACGCCGATGAAGATGACGGTGACGTCATTATTATTTATTATCAGTTTAATTTCCACCATCATCAACAACAACAACAACAAAAATAATAATTAAAATAATAATGAACATCGCTATCCGTAATTTTCTAATCGTGAAATAATATTATTTTTTAATGTTTTAGCCATATGGTTCTTGTTTTTTGTTTGTTTCATGAACTTTTACTATTTTTATTATTATTATTATTATTATTATTATTATTATTATTATCATCATCATCATCATCATCATCATCATCATCATCAACATCATCATTATTATTATTATTATTATTATTATTATTATTACAAACCTTTTTAACGGTCGCAAAGACACATATAAATGCAAATCACCTGCGCTGTTATTCATTCAGTCACACAATTATAATAAATACCTCGAGTTTAATAGTAGAATAACAATACACATAGATTAACACCGAATACAAAGCATTAGGCGTCAGGTGATCCTATATATTAACACCGAATGCAGTTGACACGGCAGCTTTGGTGGAAACTGAGAGGACCAACATGGCGCCCGTGGACACTAAGCACAAAAATGACGATTGGTCGGTTTCCTGTTAAATGCCGTTCTGGCTGGCACTGAATATCATTAGGAAGAAACCAATGACGTCTCCTATGCATACGTATATAATTTATGTGTGTTTATATATGCATATATATATATAATATATATATTATTATATATATATATTATATATATACTCATACGCGTTACAACAAATATATATATATATATATATATATATATATATATATATGTATGCTTCGCGCATTTATAGGCATTTATATGCGAGTATTTTATATATCCGTAATTCCGTATGGATATTATATTATGCAGAAAATACTTAGTACATATGTATTTTTGTGCTTTATATATTATTTATATGTAATTTGTTTTAGGGATGCAGATTGGTCTGTTTATTCTCATTTCATTCTTTTTCCTCCATCTGTCTCTGTCTCTCTCACTGTCTGTCTCTCCATAATTATCTAACACCGCTCTCGTTCGCTCTGTCTTTCTCCATCTCTACCTCATCCCCTACTCTCTCTCTTCACCTCTCTTTCTGTCTTTCTGTCTGTCTGACTCTCTCTGTCCGTCTCATTCTCTTATCGCGCTCTATCTCGCTCTATCTATCTATCTATCTATCTATCTAACTATCCATCCATCTATCTATCTATCTATCTAACTATCCATCCATCTATCTATCTATTTATCCGTCCGTCCGTCCGTCCCTCCACCCATCCCTCCCTCCATTCCTCCACCCCTCCATCCATCCGACCATCCATCTATATTATCCCCACCCTCCATCTCTCTCTCTATACCTCCTCCTCTCCCTATACCTCCCTCCTTCCCTCCCTCCCATACAATGACCATGGTCATCTCTGACCACTGATCCCGTATAAATTCTC
>JACEVL010000230.1:0-60000 GCA_020284085.1 Aporrectodea caliginosa | reverse complement strand
CATCCATTGATGCTTTATCATAAGATAGTGGCACTCAATAACTGCATATCGTTAAGGAACGCAATGGCCGATTATTTTGAACGTTCTTTTTAGACACCCTTAAAACGTTGTCAACCGATATTATATTAATATGGACACAGTAGGCCTAATCTGTATTTAGCTGAAAAGGTAGGATTGTTTAGACGGTTACTGTGTAGGAGCTGCCATGAATTCCTTCACTCACAATTGCTCAGCGCCATCGATTGATGCCTCATCATTAGACAGCGGTGCTTAAGGAACATTATGTATGTATGTATGTATGTATGTATGTATGAGCACTTGTTATAGCGCCACTTCAAGATTTCTACTCAGAGGCGCTCCAGACTACAGCTCGGACACTGAATCGGAGTTTCACGCCGAAGCGCATGAGCAATTGCGAGTGAAGGACTTGCCCAGGGTCCTTATGCGGCGGCTTGACGATGATTCGAACCCGCAACCCTCCGGCTGCAAGGCACCGAACATACCCCTACACCACCGCGCCCCACAATAATGGCCGATTATTCTGAACGATCTCTTAAGACACCTTTAAAACGTTGTCAACCGATGTTATATAAACATGGACAGTAACACGGGAGGCGTACGGGTTCCATCCTCCTTCCTGAGACGGTTACTGTTTTGGGTTGCAATAGTAATAGTAATACTGGTAATAGATATAGTAATAGTAACAGTAGTAGTGGTGGTGGTGTTTTGGTTGGGTGGTGGCGGTGGTGATGATGATGATGATGATGATGATGATGATGATGATGGTGATGATGATAATAATAATAATTATACTAATAATAACAATAATTAATAATAATTAATAAATTTTTAATAATTTTCAAGTGCTTGGCTAAATCTTGCGCCTAACATTGTCACCATGCATAAAACTGCTATTCACTAAAAATTGTTTCGGCTTAACGACACTTTTTCATATCGAAGATGATTAGTGTCGGAGGCAGAAAGCAACCTCGTACTCCACGTTTAAATTGCGACCGAGCCACCCGCAGTAAAGATCCGAGAAATTAATCTATGATAAACCGACCCGACCGGGAAGCGAACCCGGGGCGCCGGCGTGACGAGCGGGTACCAACCCACTCGGCCGCTCAGGATCTCTATTCGCAGCAAAATGACGTTTAAATTGCAGTTGTTTCACCGCTTTTAAAGGTGTCTAATAATTGGATAAAAGTCGTAGTTGTAACGTATCCAGAGTTCAACGACCGTATCTTATTTATGGAATTTGACCATAATAATTATTACGATGTGAGGCGACAGTATCCAATTGGTTAGAGGGTTCAACTTGAAGCGTGGAAATTAGGGGTTCAATTCTCCTCTAAGACGGTTACTGTGTTGGGACATTGAACAAGTCATTTACTCACCACTGTTGAGTACCATCTATTGATTGAATGGTCGTGTATTGCAGGCTGTCTGTTCTGTTAGTAGTTAAGATTTATGTCTTCTGTCATTTGCGTTCTTGTGAATAATTGTTTCAATTGCATAACTGTACACTGTAACTGGCTGCGGTTTATCAACCGGATTGTTTCATTAAACGAAAATATTATTATTATTTTTTTTAATAATAAAAACAAATTTATTTCTTCATAAAGCCAACAAACTTATGTACAGACTGATTAAAAGTAACTGTTTTCAATATTTTTATAAGCCTTCGATCAGTCCTGGGCTACAGTACTGTTGTTGCAATCTGTGGTGCCTAAAACAGATAGAGAGTTTCCAATTTGTAGGGCGACTGATAAGCGTTGTAGAAGATGACTAGTCTCACGCTGGTCGCCTGTTATTATTATTATTATTATTATTATTATTATTATTATTATTATTATTATTATTATTATTATTATTATTATTATTTGATAATAACTGCATAAAATAATATGACCAATAATGAATAGCTCGTGTTTGCAAAGATAAAGCGTTAATGCTACCCTTAAAATACACGTTTTTGGGACCTGGAATGGAACTCTCCTTAGACACCTTTAAAACGGTTCCAATCGACGATATATAGATATGTCGTCAACGGCCTTTGATGTCATAGGACGACGTTAAACGTTGGATTAAATAAATAAATATATAGATATGGAATGGGACAAATCAACAATTTTTTGGTGAAGTATGTGCAACTCTGGCAATACACGTTTTGGGTCATAGTGAAAAGATTTTAGACACCTTTATATAGACAAGAAATATTATAATACAACACTGTAATTATGTCGGTGTGATGAATGTCGCAGGAAACAGTTAACAATTATTTGTTAGAGCGGTCTCCTTGTAACGTGAAGAGTACGGGTTCGATCCTCTCTCCCCTGATACGGTTACTGTGTAGGGACCTTGTGCAAGCATTTCACTCAAACTGCTCAGAGCCATCTAGTGAGTAGCGGTTATCTGATAATAACTGCATAAAAATAATATGACTTATAATAAATAGCCCGTGTTTGCAAAGATACAGCATTAGTGCAACCCTTAGAATACACGTTTTTGGGACACGGTAATGGCACTTTCGTTAGACACCTTTAAAACAGCGTGTATACCGATTATATATAGATATAAAATGGGACAAACAGGCAGTCAAATTTCTAGGTAAGGCCAATATCTCGGGAAACAGATAACGATTGGTTAGACCCATCTCATTGGTTAGAGAGGTCGCCTTGTAACGCCAAGAGTAGGGGTTCGATCCTCCTCCCCTGAGACGGTTACTGTGTAGGAACCTCCAGCAAGTTCTTCACTCACAATTATTGCTCAGCACCATCACTTAATAAATTTCTTAATATTGAACAATAATAATAAAAGCAGTTACAATAACAATAGCATAATCACCATCACCAACAACAACAACGACAACAACAACAGCAACAGTAATAGACTAACGAGAGTTGCAAGTTTGCGCCCTACAGTAACTTAATACTTCGTAATTGCGTGGCGATATCATACGCCTCCGTTAACATCGATTTAACGTAGATAATGACCCATAATGATCTCATTATATCTATTAACGCCAAGGCGTATAAATTGCATTTTAAGCAAACTTTTAAAGGTGTTTAATTATCGAGAAAAAAAATTGCATTTAGAAATTGTACTTGTAACCTACACAGTATTTAACGACCATAATCTTATCTTTGCAATTTTTACATTAATACAACAGCGCGGAGAATACGGGTTGATCATCGTAATCGTAATCGTACATTTATATAGCGCCACTTCAAGAAATACTCCTCAGAGGCGATCCCGACCTGATAACACCAAACGACGATCGAAAAGAATGGTTTTTAAACTCCTGCGGAAAAGGGGCAAGACGGTTACTGTGTAGGGATGCTGACCAAGCCATTAACAACAACTGCTCAACGCCATTTATTAATCAATGGTTATTAGATAATAACTGCATAAAAATAATATCACCAATAATGATTAGCCCGTGTTTGAAAAGATGTAGCGTTAGAGCAACTTTTGAAATACACGTTTTTTGGACACGGTAAATGCACTCTCCTTAGACACCTTTCAAACGGCGTCAAACTATGATATATAGTGATGGAATAGGAAAATTCAACAATTGTGTGATGGAGTATAAACACTCAACCGATAGACATGAAATAGGATAATACAACAGTAACCCAGCCAGTGAGAGAGGCAGTGAGAGAGAGACAGACAGAGGCAGAGAGATATTGAGAGTACAGAAGAGGAAAGAAAGAGGGACGATGAGGGAGAGACAGAAACAGAGAGATAGAGAGACAGAGACAGACAGATAGAGACAGAGAGTGTGTGTGTGACAAACAGACAGACAGACAGACAGACAGACAGACAGACAGACAGACAGACAGACAGACAGACAGACAGAGACAGAGACAGAGACAGAGACAGAGACAGAGACAGAGATAGAGACAGAGACAGTGAGCGAGAGAGACCGAGAGAAAGAGAGACAGAGATAGAGACAGTGACAGAGAGAAAGAGACAGACAGACAGACAGAGAAAGAGAGCGAGATAGACAGTGGGCGTATACCGTTTAATTAATTTTTTAAATTAAAAAGGGCTTCATTATGCCAAAATAATTTCTGTCGAAGTCAACGGCCTTTTGTTGCTATACGATATACGTTGCCATTAAACTTTGGATCCATCCACACCCAACAGGTTACAACCGTTAGCGATCGCTTATAACGCAATTTCTCAACGCCATTGATTGATGCTTGGTCATTAGATAGTGGTGCTTAATAAATGTCTTGATGGTAAACAATAATAATAACAATAGCAATTACAATAGCAATAACAATAACGCCGCCACCACCACCAACTACAACAACAACAACAACAACAACAACAACAAGCAAATCCAACAGCAGCAGCAAATGTAGTAGTAATATTGTATTGCAATGTATTTGATCATTTATAAAGCGCTTCTCATAGCATTAGCCTTTCACAAGCTTTTTAGACTCAACAATAAATCGCATCTTTTCTGTAAGTGCTTTGACTGCTACGTTTTGACGCGTCCTTTGAGTAAGCCTTTCTTTTATTAATTAGGCGCAATTAAATATTGTATTGTATAATCTAATAGTTGGAAGTTTACAGTACTTTGCCTGGCGACATCTTACGCCTCCGTTTGACCCGATTTAACATTGACGTTAATCCATCTATCTATCAGAGGAAAATCATATATAAATTGCATTTGAAGCACCACTTTTAAAGGTGTCTAATTATAAACAAAAAGTTGCGTTTAATGATTGTACTTGTAACGTATCAAGTTTTTAACGACCAAAATCTCATCTTTGCAATTTTTAGACAATACAACAGTTAAGTCGACGGTAGCTAATTGATTTAGAACGGTTTGACGCGGAAGTATGGGTCTATCTGTCGCCTGAGAGGCAACTGTGTATATTTAAAAGTACTGCACTCACAATTGCTCAAGCACCATCTGTTAATCATGGTCTGCTAAAGATAATATGACTAATAATGAAATTCGCGTTTAAAGATTTAGCGTTGATGCACCCTGACAATCACGTTTTCGGACACACGGTAAAGACCACGCTCTTTAGACACCTTTAAAACTTTCAAGCAATTATATACACATGAAATAAAGTAACAACAGTAATTCTGTAGATGTGAACAAAATCGCAGGAAACAGGTAAGATTGGTTAGAGCGGTCCCCTTGCAGCGTGGAGAGTATGGGTTCGATCCACCTCCTCTGAGACGGTTACTGTGTAGGATCCTCCAGCAAGTGCTTCACTCACAATTATTGCTCAGCGCCATCGATTCATGCTTCTTCATGAGAGAGTTGCACTTAATAAATTTCTTTTTATTGAACAATAATAATAAAAGCAGTTGCAATAGTAATAACAATAGCACCACCACCACCACCAACCACCACACCACAACAACAACAAGAAAACCAACAGCAGTAATAACAGTAATAGTCTAATATACTAACAACAGTTGCAAGTTTGATCCCTACAGTTAATACTTTGTAATTTTGTGGCGATTTAACTTCGCGAAGATTCCCTGAGTATCATATTCAATCGAAAATGCGCCAATGACTTATAAATTGCATTTGAAGCACCACTTTAAAAGGTGTCTAATTATCGAACAAAAAATTGCTTTCAACGATTGTTCTTGTAACGTATCCAGCATATAGCGACCACAATCTCATCTCTGCAATTTTTACAGTAATACAACAGTATAAGTCGACAGTAGCTGATTGGTTTGAGCGGTGACCTTATAGCGCGGAGAGTATGGGTTCGATCCACCTCCTCTGAGACGGTTACTACTGTGTAGGATCCTCCAGCAAGTCTTTCAGTCACAGTTATTGCTCAGCGCCATCGATTGATGCTTCTTCATTAGAGAGTGACACTTAATAAATTTCTTAATATTAAACAATAATAATAAAGGCCAGTTAAAATAACAATAACAATAGCACCACCACCAACAACAACAACAACAACAACGACAACAACAACAACAACAACAAGAAAACCAACAGCAGCAGCAACAGTAATAGACTAACAACAGTTAGCCCTACAGTTAATACTTTGTAATTTCGTGGAGATTTAACTTCGCAAGAGTGATATTCAATCGATAATGTGCCAATGACGTATAAATTGCATTTGAAGCACCACTTTAAAAGGTGTCCAATTATCGAACAAAAAATTGCTTTTAACGATTGTTCTTGTAACGTATCCAGTATTTAAGGACCATAATCTTATCTTTGCAATTTTTACAGTAATACAACAGTATAAGTCGACGGTAGCTGATTGGTTTGAGCGGTCCTATATAGCGCGGAGAGTATGGGTTCGATCTTCCTCTACTGAGACGGTTACTGTGTAGGAATGTTGAGCAAGCCATTAACTACAACTGCTCAGCGCCATCTATTAATAAGTGGTTTTTATATAATAACTGTATAAAAATAATATGACCAATAATGAATAGCCCGTGTTTGAAAAGAGGCAGCTTTAGTGCAACCCTTAAAAGACAGGTTTTGGGACACGATAAAGACGCTCTCCTTAGACACCTTTAAAGCGGCTTCAAACAACGATATATAGTCATGGAATGGGATAATTCAACAATTGTTTGAAGGATTAAACTGCAACTATGGCCACGGTAAAAAGGCACTGTCTTTAGACACCTTTAACTACAACTAACAAGTGGAAACCTTCGTGTACTTAGGATCACTCATAACAGAAGACGTGGATTGCAGCAGGGAGATAAGAATAAGAACTGCAAGAGGACTTGGAATAGGAGTAGATCTGATGAAACTGTGGAAAAGCCATAACATAAAAATTAACACAAAGATTAAATTAATGAGGACACTTATATGGCCAGTGATGATGTATGGCTGCGAGAGCTGGACAATCAAAAAGAGGGATGAGGAGAGAATAAAAGCATTTGAAATGAAATGCATACGAAAAATACTGGGTATATCATGGATAGAGAAGAAAACAAATGAATGGGTGTTAGAGACGGCGGGAGTGGAAAGGAATTTACTGGAATCAATCAAAAGAAGAAAGATGTCTTACTTTGGGCACATAATGAGGAAACAAGGTGAATGTCTAGAGAAAGAAATTATGCAAGGAACGGTACCGGGAGCAAGAGCAAGAGGGAAGCCAAGGAAGAGGTGGATGGACAATGTGGGCGAATGGTTGGAATTATCAACGGAAAGGTTGCTGCGAGAAACCGAGGACAGGAGAGGATGGAGAAGAATCGTCTACAATGCGACCAACCCTCGTATCGAGGACGGTTGAAAAGAAGAAGAAGAAGAACTACAACTGCTCAGCGCCATCTATTAATCAGCAGTTATTAGATAATAACTGCATGAAAATAATGGTCGTGGATACACTCTTTTAGACACCTTTAAAACGGAGTAAACTGATGATATATAAATGTGACACGGTCCACATAGGTTATTCAGAATAAAGAAGCATTGGTTAGAAACAAGATCGTGGATACAGTCACGCCCGACGTGATCCTAATACCTGGGACTAGAATCACGCCCGCTACGCTATTGGTCAATGCACGTCACATGATTTTCTGCACCTGAAAGGAGCCAACCGATAAACTCTCCCGAATGCGGTAGAGTTGGGGGGCCCGTGGCGCATTGGAAAACATCTGGCACAGAGACCGAGAGGTACCGAGTTCGAGCCCCCGTTGGGCGGATATGCTTTGTAGGCTGCTGTTAGCGCCGTTGTATTGCAGGCTGTCTGTTCTGTTAGTAGTTAAGATTTAAATTGCATAATATCTAAATGTACAGCGCAGTGCGTTTGTCAGGCGCTTATTAAAGAAAAGATATTATTATTATATTATTAGAAGATTGGTCACCATGTTTTCTAATGACGAAACTAACCCTAACCCTGACCCCAACCGACGCCTAACCTGACTCTAACGGACACTTACTACGCATAAAATCACCCTAACCGACCCTCACGAGGTATAACTTGACCATAACTTGTTTCTCGTTGTGTTCTTGGCTGCGCTCCATCTTACTTGCGTGATCTTTGCCGCCCAGTGTCTGATGTTCCAGCGCGTCGGGTGCTTCGCTCTGCGACGAGGGGTGAGTTCCTTGTTCCACGGACTCGCTTGGCTATTAGGCAGCGCCGTGCTTTCTCGATTGTTGGCCCTTCCATTTGGAATGACCTACCACTTAAGCTCCGTTTTTACTTGTAAGCCATCTGACAGGGTTCTACAAGTCCCTCAAGTGTTTTTCTTTAGTCGTGGCTGGGCCGGGAGCGCTCCTGAGTAGTTTCTTGAAGGGGCGCTATATAAATGCTCTGAATGAATGAATGAATGAATGAATGAAATAACCGACCCTCGAGGTGTCCGCCATATCAAATTCCAAGGGAAGTAAGCAAGTTCACTTGACATGCTTTGGCCAATAACGCGACGGGCGTGAATGTAGTACTGGGGTTCCGCTAACGCCCGGGGGCGTGAACGGATCCACACGAAAAATAATATGACCAATAATGAATAGCCCGTGTTTGAAAAGAGGCAGCTTTAGTGCAACCCTTAAAAGACAGGTTTTGGGGACACGATAAAGACGCTCTCCTTAGACACCTTTAAAGCGGCTTCAAACAACGATATATAGTCATGGAATGGGATAATTCAACAATTGTTTGAAGGATTTCACTGCAACTATGGCCACGGTAAAAAAGGCACTGTCTTTAGACACCTTTAAAACGGCGTCAACTGATGATATATAGATATGAATGAGATAATACTGTAATATGCCAAAAAAATCTTTGTCGGCGGCAACGGCCTCTGTTGTCATAAGCTGCCGTTAAACTGTGGATCCAAAAAACAACAGTAGATCTCCTCGTGGATGCTACCCTCGCAGCCATGATTAACGAAACAGACAACTCGGAAAGGAAGAAAGCTCTTACAGAATCCCACATCCAAATAATATTATATGACGCGAAAACGGCTATATATACGGACGGATCTAAAAGCGCAGAAGGCAAGGCATCGTCCGCCTATTACGTACCTTCCCTTGTCCTTACAACAGCTGCCGGATCAGCGATGGCGCGTCCGTCCTAGCGACGGAAATGATGGCTATTGAGGAGGCGATCGACTGCGCAGCAAAGACCAACACACCAAACATCGTAATTTTCTCAGACTCCCTCGAAGCAATCCGAAGCCTGGAAAATCAGAGGTTCACCTCCCGCATGAAGCAACTCGAGGACTTGCTTGAGACAATAGACGACTACCAAAATCGCTCTGACGAACTGGCGACAATTGTCTGGATCCCAGGCCACCTCGGCATAGAAGGGAATGAAACTGTGGACGCGTTGTGTAAACAAGCACTCTACCTACCTAACATCGAGCTCCCGATCAACATACAATGCCAGGAAGCCCGAAGCGTCTATAATAGAGATCACTTCCAGCGCCATCAATTGGTGCATCTTCATTAGAGAGTGACACTTCATAAATTTCTTCATATTAAACAATTGTAATAAAAGCATTTAAAATAACAATAACAATAGCACCACCATCAACAACAACAACAACAAGACCACAACAACAACAACAAGACCAACAGCAGCAGCAACAGTAATAGACTAACAACAGTTGCAAGTTTGAGCCCTACAGTGTAATTTCGTAGTGATTTAACTTCGCGGAGAATTCCCTAATATCATAGTCAATCGATAAAGCGCCAATGACGTTTAAATTGCATTTGAAGCAACACTTTTAAAGGTGTCTAATTATCGAACAAAAAATTGCTTTTAACGATTGTTTTTGTAACGTATCCAGTATTTAAGGCCCACAATCATGTCTTTGCAATTTTTACATTAATACAACGGTATAAGTCGACAGTAGCTGATTGGTTAGAGCGGTCGCCTTGTAGCGCGGAGAATACGGGTTCGATCCTATAACAATCAATAGCCCGTGTTTGCAAAAGATACAGCATTAGTGCAATCCTTATAATACGCGTTTTTGGGACACGGAAGAGGCACTTTCGTTAGACACCTTTAAAACGGCATCAAACTATGCTATATAGTCATGTAACGGGAAAATTCAACAATTGTTTTGTGGGATTTATTCATTTATCCAATGTTTAACGACATCTTTTAGCGACAAAGCCGGTTGACGTCTTTAAAGTTTTCGATGCATTTCAGTTCATTTTCGTGTAGTGTTCACATCAGTTTTCTTTCTCTTTTATTCCGCCTTGGATTCCATTTCCGATAGGATATTGAGGTCTTTAAAGTTTTTGACGTATTTAAGTTCATTTTCGAATAATTGTTTTCATCAGTATTCTTTCTCTTTTCTTGTCTTTGTTTCCGTTTCTGACAGGAAGTTGCAACGGTGAAATTTGACAGGTGGTTGTTGTCGATTTTTCTTTGTGGCCAAACAGGCTTTTTAATAACTGTTTTCTCCTCAATCTTATTAACAAAATTTTATAGAATATCACATTCATCTATCTAAATTACCATCAAACTATCAATATTACATTTACAGGCGATGTTCAATATTCATTATCCATCAATCATAGTACATACAGATTCAATTATCAATTTCAACATGACAATCAATAGCATCAATATTATTCAATGTTTTGTGGGATTCTGTTGCAACTCTGATAATACACGTTTCGGGTCACTGTAAAAGGCACTCTCTTTAGACACCATTAAAACGGCGTTAACTGATGATATATAAACATGAAATGAGATAATACAACTACGCCACTGTTCGCTTTCTGACAGTGCCAGTCCCAAGCCTGAATCAAGGAGGAGGGCGACGCTAATGGGCTTTGTTACCACACAGCTAATCGTTAAAAAGGAAATACACAAACACAATACAAAAATTCTCGCAAAACAGATAACGATTGGTTAGAGCGGTCGACTTGTAACTTGGATGATACGGGTTCGATCTTCCTCCTCTGAGACGATTACTGTGTTGGAACCTTGAGCAAATCCTTCACTCCTCCTTCACTCGTTGGTAGCCCGCTCTTGGCGGCCCGGTTCGATTCCGGGTCGGTCGGTTTTATCAGAATTAATTTCTCGGATCTTTACTGCGGGTGGCTCGGTCGCAATATAAACGTGGAGTACAATACAATACAATACAACACAACACAATACAACTGGGCGCGCGGCGGTATAGGGGTATGTTCGGTGCCTTGCAGCTGGAGGGTTGCGGGTTCGAATCCACCTCAAAGCTGCCGCGTATGGACCCTGGGCAAGTCCTTCCACTCGCAATTGCTCATGCGCTTCGGCGTGAAACTCCGATTCAGCGTCCGCGCAGTAGTCGGGAGCGCCTCTGAATAGGAATCTGGAAGGGGCGCTATAACAAGTGTTCAAATACAATACAATACACAATTTTGCTCTGCGCCTATTATAAGATTCATATTTATTGAGCGTATGCAAGTAATAAATGTAATATGATGATGACGACGAAGATGATTACGATAAATATTCCTACATCTGCACCGCTTAGTTTATTAAGCAAATCTAAATGCAACCAAACGCATTTGATACTCATTGAGGTACGAATGTTTTAAAGTTTAAACGATCTCCTTAGACACCTTTAAAACGTTTCAATCGTTTCTATATAAGTGTGGGACAGAATAGTTGTAATAGTAAGGCTTACGATATCAGTACCTGCATAGTTTATTAGGGAATACTGGCAAATCTAAATGCAATCAAACGCTGCTTATACTCGTTGACGAACGCTGTGGCCGTTTGTTTGAAGCGATCTCTTTAGACACCTTTAAAACGTAGTCCTACGTTGCTATATAAAAGTGAGCCACAACAGTTCTATTAGTAGTCCTGAGTGGCCGAGTGGGTTGGTAGCCTGCTGGTCTACGCGCCGGCGCCCCGGGTTCGCTTCCCGGTCGGGTCGGTTTATCAGAGATTAATTTCTCGGATCTTTACTGCGGGTGGCTCGGTCGCAATATAAACGTGTAGTACGAGGTTGCTTTCTGCCTCCGACACTGATCATCTTCGATATGAAAAAGTGTCGTTAAGCAGTAATACAACAACAAGTTCTATTAGTAAGTTTTTACTAGTTTTGGTTGTCTACGATTCTCATTGAGACGGTTAATTACTGTGTATGGACCTTGAGGAAGTCCTTCACTCACAATTGCTCAGCGCCATCGATTGATGCTTTATCATAAGATAGTGGCACTCAATAACTGCATATCGTTAAGGAACGCAATGGCCGATTATTGTCAACGATCGTTTTAGACACCCTTAAAACGTTGTCAACCGCTGTTATATTAACATGGACACAGCAATATGTATTAGTTGAAAAGGTACGATTGGGTAGACGGTTACTGTGTAGGAACTTCTATCAAGTCCTTCATCCACCAATGCGACCACTGCTTGGGATTTTTCCCAAGATCTTGGGAATTTGGGGGTCCGACTTGGGATCTAGGGATTTTGCCTAGCAACCTTGGGATTTTTTCCAAGGTCTACAGACTAGTTTTTATCGTACTTTGCACACAAAAAAACTCGTTCAGTCTGAAAGACTGAAGTTACCGGAGCATAATATTGTTAATTCAATGTTTTTCCCCGGGTTTTCTTTGCGAGTTCTTAGCTAGGCATTTTTGTGAAGAATAAATAAATAATATCCCAAGTTACCGAAAAGGAAAAAAGATGTGATGAAATATGAAAAGCGTTTAACTTTTAACAATTGTTAAAAGTTAAACGCATCTTTTTTTTTCGGTAACTTGGGATTTTTGGTACACTTTGGCCAATCTTGGGATTTTTATGGCAAGAGCTTTGGATTTCATAAAATGGAGAGTGGTCGCACTGTCATCCACAATTGCTCAGCGCCATCGATTGATGCTCTCATCATTAGACAGCGGTGCTTAACACAGGCTTAATAAATCAATAGAATATAATTATCAGAGTCTTTGAAGTTGACCGCGAAGTCTTTTATTGATGTTCCAGACTCATCTTTTCATCCTCCGCCGCCAACGACTCCATCCTCCTCCCCCTCCTCCTCCTCTCCGCATCCTCCTCCCAACCACCAGCATCAGCAGCCACAGCAGCATCTCCTCTTTCCCGTTCTCATCTTCGTCCACGGCGAAACCTACGAAACCGGAACCGGAAACGCCTACGACGCAAGCGCACTGGCCGCCTACGGACAGATCATCGTCATCACTCTCAACTACCGCTTGGGGGCGCTAGGTATATCTGTCTGAATGTCTGTCTGTCTGTTCGTGTGTCTGTTGTTCTGTGACTGTCTGTCTGTCTTGTCTGTTGTTCTATCTTTTACCTATTTGTTTGCCTTCATGTACGCCTCTGTTTGTGTATGTGTGTGTGTCTCTCTCTCTTTCTTTGTCTCTGTATGTCTATCTGTCTGTGTGTCTCTCCATACTAGGTAGGACACAAACCTTTTTGTTTGCCTAAGTGTCTGTCAATTTATCTGTCTGTAGCTGTCTCTCTTCACCGAGTGCATGTGACTCTGTCCGTCTACCAGTCTGTCCCTCTGTCTTTGTCTGTCTGTCCCTGTGTATGTCTTTCTGTCTGTATAAAATTGTTTATACGTCTGTGTGTCTGGCTGCCTGTTAGTCTTTGTTCCATTCCGTCTGAGTTCATATTTGTCTTCTTTCTTTTTAACTATCAGCCTAATTGTATGTTTCTCTGTATGTCTGTCTCTATCTCTGTCTGTCTGTCTGTCTGTCCCAGTCTGTCTGTCTGTCTGACTCTCTCTCTCTCTCTCTCAATCTCTCCCTCTGTCTCTCTCTCTCTCACTCTCTCTCTCTCTTCTAATGTCTTATACTCTGTCTGTCTGACTGTCTGTTCTCTCTCTCTCTCTCTCTACGTCTGAGTTCATATTTCACTCTCTCTCTCTCTTTTAACCATCAGCTCTCTCTTGTCTCTTCTCTCTGTCTCTCTGTCTCTCTCTGTCTCTCTCACTCTCACTCTCTCTATCTCTCTCTCTCTCTTTAAATGTCTTTCACCCATTTGTTTGTCTTCATGTTCATGTCTCTCTGTCTTTGTGTCTCTCTGTGCGTGTGTCTCTCTCTCTCTCTCTCTTGTGCCACTCTCCACACTATGTAGTATACAAGCCTTTTTCTTCGCCTAAATGTCTGTCAATTTATCTGTCTTCACGGCATAAATGTGCCTGTCCGTCTGTCCGTCCGTCCGTCTGTCTATCTGTCTGTCTGTCTGTCTGTCTATCAATCAGTCTATTGTGCGTCTAGCGCTAAACATCGGTAAGGTCAGCAGGGGTCAGGTCACGTGCTGGTTGGGTTGATGGGACGAGGGTTAGAGTATGATGGGTCAGTGAGTACGAAAGCGATTCGTCCCTGACGCCATCTTAGTTGCTGGAGATCGATGACTCCAGTCGGGTATAGAACACCACGGAACCCCCGACGGCGACACCCTAAGTGCACAGAGCACGTATACTGGAAAGACAGATAGATATATTTTATATATATATATATATATAGATATATATATATATATATGAGACAGACAGACATGAGAAAGAAAGAAAGACAGAGAGAAGTGACAGAGAGTGACAGAAAGACAGACAGGCAATTGAACAGACATAGAGAGAGATAGATAAACGTATACGTATAGCCTTATATATATATATACATAGAGAGAGAGAGAGAAGAGAAGAGGCACCAACTGAACAGACAGACAGACAGACAGACAGACAGACGAGACAGACAGAGACAGAGACAGAGAGACAGACAGAGAGAGAGAGAAGATAGAGAGAGACCAGAGGCAGAACAGACAGACAGACAGAAAGAGATAAACAGACAGATGATCGGAACCGATGGATGAACAATCCCTATATATATATATATATATATATATATATATATATATATATAATATTGATGAAGTGTGTGTGTGGTTTGTTTGTTTGTATGCTTGTGCATGTGTTCGTGTTTGCGCGTGTGTTTGTGCATGTGCGTGTGTTTGTGTTTGTGCGTGTGTTTTGTGCGTGTTCGTGTGTGGTTTTGTTTGTGCATGTATTTGCGTGTGTATAGGACGCTTTTGTTGAGACCTGAAAAACATCTGTCTGTAAGATCGGTCTCAGTTTTCAGTCTGACAAAAGTCTCTGGAAATATTGCGTCCATCGCTCAAGCAAATAATGGAAAGAGGAATCCGAGTGTCACTCAAGTGGGACAGGAGAAATATTGCTTCAGAAAACCTTTTCGATTAGTTTCGAAACGTGCATTGCTCGATGTCTCTCTCTATATATTTTCTATATTTCTATAGCTCCTCTTCAGAGTCTTTTCGGAATGGCACTCCAACAAAAAGTGTGTTTTAAGAAATTCTGGGAAAGTTTCTTTGCAATGCCTACAGTTCGGATCTGCAGTGGACGATTTTATCTGAGTGATCACAGAAGAAAGCTCGCTATGGATATATATTAAGTAAGTAAGTAAGTAAGAATATTCTTTAATAAACCAACTGATAACCGCATTTTGGTGCACAATCTATATAGTCTCACATTTATCTAAGAAAGATAGTCTATCTTGACCAGACGAGTCACCTGTCACCTGTAGATAGGAGAAGTTCGTTGCTTGGGCCCTGCGTGTCTGCGTGAGACCGTTAGCGGAGGCCGTTTCCGAGCAGCTTTAAGAATTTCATTCAAATACACGCGAAAACATATATAAGAGCAAACTAATCAAGGGCATTCGGGTATTGGCTTACCTCCACATGAACGTTGCATGATTTCTCATAATATATATGATTCGGTGGGCGTGTAATAAAATTATTTATGTTTTGCAGATATAATCACATTCCAACTTTCCTGCTGTGGTTCTTCTGCACCAAATCACGAACCACGAAACAAGCGCTTAGCCAGGATAAATTAGTTAATACAGTATTTTGGGTCAGGTGTGGTTCCAGGACCGCAGTTGTAGAACTCTATTGATTCTTGCATACGGGAACTACGCTCGTTGATTGCATTCAAGTGTGTATATTGTATAAGAGTATAATAAGACTTCTCTGATTGACCAACTGGTACTAATTCAGCAACTTATAACTTGGAGTGTGATGCTGTATATTATCGTTGGACTATGAATACTGTTACTAACTGTACGGCTGCCTTAGCCTGTTAACTTATTGCATTTTGTTGTTGTATTTCTGGCACCGGTAACCATTGGGGAAGACTAGATAAGCTGTCCCAGCTTCATCTCCCCATGAATCATTTGCAACTTGACTCGCATACTCACATTCTTTTGGCTTACATACTGTTAATCTATAACATGCTGTTAGTTAATTTGGTTGTTTAATCTGATTGCTGTTTATGTACTTGTAATCTTGAATGAAAAAAATGGTTCAATAAACTCAATTAAAACTCAAGTGACTTGGAGCGGGAAGACTAACACTGCTTTTTGACAAATCCTATCCTGAATCCAACACTTCTCCCTGCCTATATACCTCGCCGTCTGAACACCAAACACCATCCACCTTAGCCGCCTGCCTGTCTGCCTGCCTGACTCTCTGGATTTTGACCCCTGCCTATCGATTTTGTTTTGATTGAGCGCCTGTGAATAAGCTGGTTCCCGCGACTTCGCTTTTGTGGGCGCTGTAGAAGTTCCGAGTTTACGATTACGATTACGATTAACAGCGAATGGTATATGGAAACGAAACGGCTTCCCCTATAATTGGTATCCATTGAACGTTACCCAAATTAAACAATTATGAAGATTTAATTCGTTCAATGTAGGCCTACCTATTATGACTGTGTTGTTACATTGACATGATGTAATGTAATGTAACAAGACATTTATAAAGCGCCACTTCAGAGTCTCTCAGAGGCGCTCAACACGTGGCCATCAAACAGTTGAAAAAGTGCGTCTTTAAGAGTTTAGAGAAAACCATATAGCCGCGTGCAGCACGCACAGAGGGCGGAAGAGTATTCCAGATCCGTGGCGCCGCAATCGAGAAGTCCCGACGAGCACGGGTGGTTGTTCGAAACGAAGGTACAATCAAGTCATTTCGCGAGGCAGACCGGAGAGCCCGCCGACCAGTTTGAGTGTCAACTGGAAGGCACAGTTCAGCAATGTAGTCCGGAGCAGTGCCAGTCGTAGCCTTCCAAACCAGCGTATAGCAATTTTGAATTGTACACGATAAGCGTTTACGTTCTCTGGAAATCAATAAACACACTGATTGAATTATTGATTGGTTGATTGATTGACTGACTGACTGACTGACTGATTGATTGATTGATTGGTTGGTTGGTTGGTTGATTAATTGATCGATTGATTGATTGAAAGAAGAAATAATTTGCCCAAACAGCGGGCCGACTTAATTGTTTGCTAAATGCCACTTTGGCGAGTACACTGCCGTCAGATGAGGGTGCAAATCGCTCCAGCTAATTGTGCTGCGTTGTCTGGATCCCCAAAGGCCAACTGTTGGAACTGATTATTATCGGCTCTCCTCCGATCTTCATATAATTAAGAGCAGCCGAACTTCATCGTCGAGTGTCATCGAAAACCGAACAACGTGACCGAATATTGCCACATCATGTACGACATATTATGCACACTGATGGCAATGTATTAGAAGTTCGGGAACACAGTGTATGACAGATAGCACAGTCTGTAAACGCTCTGGTGTCCTGAAGAGCAGACTGACTGTAGGCCTAGTTCTTGTTGGTGCTTGTTTGACGTTGATGCAGGGAACTCCTTGCAGACACTTTTTCTGGGCATAAAACTCTCTGCTGAATCCCTGGGCTATAACCAGTTAGGAAAAGTAAGCAAATGGTTGCAATGTGAGGGCCTTATATTATTGCAACAAAAGATAACATGGCCAACACAATCATGACGACGTTTCACTCGAAAGTCCAAACCATCCAATTTTATTCAAATGCCGTTTGGATGTTTGAATGTGGTTGGCAGAAAGTAATGATCATGTCGTCGGAGAGAAAAAATAAAAATTGTCCAGATATATGTTTTTGCAATTGTGCATATTATACATTCGCATATAATTATATAAAAAACACAATAACAATAACCATAAATTTTATTGTTTCCAGCAAGCGTAGAACAATTTTATTAGTACAATCATATTATGTTCACGTTTTTGAGAAACAATGGGAGTAGTAAATCCGAAAGGAAACAAGTCCCGACCAGTAGGGTCACCCATTCATCTTCTATTACATGAGTGGCAGACCGAATAATTACATTATTATGCTATATTTTATATAGCATAGTATATCTATATTACAATCATGATTATCATTATTTTTATGGTCAGGATCTGAACCCGAAACCATGCCAGTGAACCAGCGTAAGCGTGTGCCATTGTTCGTATGCCACTTTGCCTACATCTGTGCTTGTGTGCCTAGGTGTGTGTGTGTGTGTGTGTGTGTGTGTGTGTGTGTGTGTGTGTGTGTGCGTGCGTGTGCGTGTATTCTGTGTGCTTGGGTGTGAGTGTGTGGGTGTTTTGTGTGGCTTGGTGTGTGTGGGTGTGTGTGCGTGCGTGTGTTTTGTGTGGCTAGGTGTATGTGCGTTCGTATCTGTGGGTGCGTGTGTGGACTAAAGTGGAAGAGATATGTTTTTGTCGGTGGATCTAGTGGCCTTACGGATTCGGTCCGGGGATCAGCCCAGAAGCGCCATGAATGGGGGAGCGACAGACCATGCGGCGCCAGGGTGGATTCAGTTGCTAGGGGACGTCCCACCCCACCCCACTCCACCCCCACCCAAAACTCATTCGAACCCACCCCAAACCCACCCACCACCGTTTACGACAGAAGACTTAGTAATATGCAGTTGGATCATGGAGTTTCTTCTGCATCATATTATTTACTCGAATGCCACTGGGGTTAAATCCTCTGCAGTATGCTCGGCCGTTTTCATCTCTAAGAAGATACTGATCACAGTCTGAAATCAAAAATCTGTGTGTCTGTGTCTGTTCGTGTCTGTGTGTCTGTGTGTCTGTGTCTATCTTTCTGCGTGTGTCTGTGTGTCTTCTCTGTGTCTGTCTATCCGTGTGTGTGTGTCTTCGTATGTATGTCTGTGTGTCTCTCTGTCTGTCTGTCTGTATGCCTGTCTGTGTGTCTCTGTGTGTGTCTCTCTCTGTGTCTGTCTGTGTATTTGTCTGTCTCTGTGTGTGTCTGTATGTCTGTCTGTGTGTCTGTCTGTGTGTCTGTCTGTCTGTCTGTATGCCTGTCTGTGTGTCTCTGTGTGTGTCTGTCTGTGTGTTTGTCTGTCCATTAGTCTTCTTTACGTTTGTCCTTTAAGATGTCGTAGTCAATACAATCCTTTTCTACTCCAATCCGTTTGTATTTTCTGCGCTCATTTCATTCATCCTCGAGAAAATATCTCGGTACCATCTACGCACAGACTACAAATACTGTGTGTGACTGTGTATCATCTGTGCATGTCTATGTATGCGTGATTGTATATCTATGCATATCTCTGTGATGTGCTTGTGTGTGTCTATGTGTCTGCGTGCCTCTCTCTGTCCGTCTGTGTGACGATAATAACTAGAGGCGGATTGATGCATAATCCTTGGGCGCAAATGTTATGAATATGTATGTGAGTAGACTGTACCGGTATGTAGTTCGCCTTGACGAGTAGTTTATTGGAGCCATTCTCCTGAGATGAGACGCTAGGGTTGTTATAATTCTTTGGTCGTCTGCCTGAATAAATTCAAAGGATTTGCGTTCCCAGTTATACCTCATTTGTCCAAATAGACGAAGTCGTACAAAAGCTGGATAATCGAAGGTATGGTTCAATCAAGAGACAGTCTATTGTTTCAGCAATGTGATGGAGATCATATGGCAATACTGGCTTTTCATCTGTAAAGGCCAGTGAATGTGATTTCATAAAAAGGATATCAATGTCGTCGATGCATGAATGTAACGGTTGAATGAAGAACTCTGGACAGCTGCCACAAAAAAATATGTTATCTTTCAAATGGATGTAAGCTTGTAAGTGCATGTAATTGAAAAAGTTAGTGTTAGATTTTGGAAGCATTTGACATGTACGGACGATGAATTCCGACACGCTGTCGTCCATTTCTGCAACCAAAGGAGAACAAATTAACAAACATCATCATGATCATCACTATTTGTAGTCATCGTCATCATGATACACAGTAACCGCCTAAAAGGAAGCTCAAACCGAACTCAATATATATCGCTCCACGTATTGTTCAGTGCCTATAAGTAAACATGGATAGGCCTACGTGTTTATGTTTGTATTCATGTACTTCTGCATGTAAGCTTTTATATATATGCAGCCATATAAATATATGTTAATGGATGAAGTCTTCATCAATTGTCTCACGCAGGCATGTAAGATCAGCAAACGAACTCGCATCCATGATTAGCAGTTAGCAAGTAACAGCGACTATGTCTAATAATGAAGCACCATTCGATCATTTGAAGCTTAACTGTGGATTTTAATGAAGACAGATACTGTCATTCGAATTTATACAGCGCCCAGCCAGAAGAAACCATGCTATCCAACACCTACCACAGCAAAGCTTCTACACTGCGCTGTGGAAGTTCTGGCAGGAAAACAATAGGTCACCCAATTGAGTGTTTCAGATCTGGATTCGTTGACAATGAAAATGTTAAGCTTTGAGTGAAAGATCTACGGAGAGATTGAAAGATGTGCGCAACAGCTGAGCTGATGGCATGGGTGAGATAGCTGACGTGATTCAGGTGGCGGCTGTTTTCAAAGTGATGGAATAGATTCGATTGTAAACTTTTTAGGACGAGGTAAAAGGAGGGGCACAGAAGTGTGAGACCGTAAAAGAAACGCGATGTTAGTTTATTTTGTTGTAGCTACTAGCTAACTGATGAAAGAAACTGAGCTGGTTGATGTGATTGGGAGGAGTTGTAGGTAACCATTATATGATTTTCACATGTAATTGGATGATAGGCTTTGAAATACAATTTGCTTGGAGTGTACCAACCTGTTTTAACGAAGACAAGACTGCTGCCTTTCAGGGTTCATTCAATCAATCACGTGCCCCGCTGTCAGCGAACATCGACCCTCTTCTTGCCCTGACTGAAAAACCAGAACAAGGAATAGACCTTTTTATATAATATTATTAGAGCAGTGACATTGTAATTAAAAGGAGCGACATTATTATTTTAACATCTATGAATAAATTACAAGCTCAAAGTAGGCATTATGAGCACTGTTTACTCGGGCTGTGAAAAGTAGGGTACGTAAAAAAAGTGGGAGTATGGACTGCGGTAACTCCATGCACTTGCCGACAACTACACTTGCGCGATACACAAAGATTGAAAAATTGATAAGTGACTTTCATTCCTGCCTGTAACTTTTGACGAAGCGGCCCTGAGCATTTCTATAATGGACACGGTTGAGAAATCTCGTGCTATAAATGGAAACTGTGACCTGATTTTCGATTTCAAAGCTATGTAGGCCTACTGTTGCAAGTATCAGCGAAATCTCAACAAACGCTTAAATACTTTGTAATTATTAATTTTATTCTTACTGGTGTATGTTTTATCTGTCGGCTTCTTTTTTCCTGTTTCCAGTCTCCTCTTTGTTTGGTTTGTATTTTCAGTATTCTTTTCCAAGTTAAACGAAGTCTGCTGCTTGACTAGCTCGGTACAAACGTGAACTGAAGCTCTTCCTTGGCTTTCTTTGTTAACATCGAGCTGTTAAGAGAATTAGAGCGAGCGATATTATTCAGCAGATGGCGGCCATTAAGACCGACGGACCGATCGGATTATATCCGAATCCAGAAGGAGGCGAGCTGGTTATATTAAGAAACGATAGCTTGATTCTTTCTTCTCCAATTATTCCCATCACCTCTTCATTTGTTATATGGTCTGTCCAGCTGATTGTTTCCATTTCTCCATGTCCACATTTCGAAAGCTTCCAGTCTTCTTATATCCGCTGTTCTCGTTGTCTATGAATCAGAGACATGGACAGTAAGAAAAGCGGATATAAGAAGACTGGAATCTTTCGAAATGTGGACATGGAGAAGAATAGAAAAAATCAGCTGGACAGAACATATAACAAATGAAGAAGTGCTGGGAATAATTGGAGAAGAAAGAGTCCTTATACGCACAATACGAGAGAGGCAAAGGAAATGGATCGGGCACACGCTGAGAGGAGACTGTAGAGATTCTGCCCAGGGCAAATCTATGTGAGAACACGGCCTTAAGTAGTGATTACTTAGCGCTAGTCAGCTGACCTTCGGTCAACCGCCAGAGGGCTAAGTTCAGGCTAGATCTAACGCTATGCGCTCAATGGCCTCTATGTAAGTTAGTCTTTGTTTGGTTTTCTGTTGAGCGGACATTTTGATGGTCTTATCATTTTCGATTTAATCCTTTAAAAGTCACAATTAGGTTGATATTTGCGGTAAAAACTAAAAAGGGTTTGTCCTCGGGTAACCTAGATACGGGTGACTGTGGTTAATAGGCACGCCAATTAGTAACAGGCTCCGTTGAGAAAGCTTTTGTATCAATTTTCTAGGCTGATAAATAGACAATTTTAGCTCCAGGCAGCCGTCTTAGACGCGATCTTGAAAATGACCATTTAATTGTCAGATTTGAGGAGACTCTTACTATGTCAATAAGCATTAAAAATGGTAACTGATTCCGTTGAGAAACCTTTTGTATCAATTTTTTAGGGTTAGATGGGTTTTTTGGTATTTGTGCCATCTGAAATTAACGAAATTTTTTGACTGACACAAATTACAGCAGTTGACAACGTTTTAAAGGTGTCTAAAGAGATCGTTCTAACCAATCAATTCGTTTATCCTCTACCATAGTTTGCGGTTCAAGTTTTGTGTTGGACGTCTGTACAATTTTAAAATAACACGGATAAACATCTTTCTGAAGATTTACCAATGTGTTCATCATCACGATATCGTCTGCTGTTTTTTCAGATGTTTTATGACTTTTGTCATATAAAGGATTTAACAGAAGAAACGTTGACTGTCATCCATCACAACAATATCGGCACGTATAAAGGCCATCAGAGAAGTATGTGCGGACTTTGAATGTCGATGGGGGAACGGATATGGTTGAATGGTAACACGCTGGCACAAAGATGAGATTGATTTGGGTTCGATACCCGTTGGCCCCATAAGGTTGATTCAGCCTTCAAATATCTACAGGACGCAACTGTTTAATGAGCAGTAAGACAGATGGGCGCCTTGCAGGATGCTATTGAGTTAAAGTGGACTTCTGTAAAACTTGATATCATCTGTTGATACTATATCTATCTATCTATCTATCTGTCTGTCTGTCTGTCTGTCTGTCTGTTGTCTGTCTGTCTGTCTGTCTGTCTGTCTGTCTGTCTATCTATCTATCTATCTATCTATCTATCTATCTATCTATCTATCTATCTATCTATCTATCTATCTATCTATCTATCTATCTATCTATCTATCTATCTATCTATCTATCTATCTATCTATCTATCTATCTATCTATCTATCTATGGAATTAATATAGCGCCTCTTCAGATAACTACTTATGTAATCTTACTGCGTAGTTATCAGTTTGAATTAATAAACGAATATTATTATCATCCTCATCATCATCATCACTTCTTGACGCCAACCTTTTAGCGGCGTTGGGTACGAGTAAATGATCTCCATTGTCCTCGGTCATTTTTTAAATCGATTGAACCCCTTAGTGTAAGTAGAAAGTGATGTGTTGTCCTCATTTACATGGCAAATCTGTTTGCTTTGAAGGGAAAAGACGGAGTTATCAGACCAATCGTTGCAACTAATATCTACGGGACGCGTAGATGAAACGTTTCATAACCTAACAGCTAAGTGCGCTGTTGCCAAATTGTCTAATCTGCTCGCCCCTATCCAAATGGGGGTTGGAGTACCATGTGGCGTCATATAAATGTCCTACGATTATCACTAACGGACGTAAATTAATCTTCTCACCAGGACATACCATCATTTAACAATTTTAGTGTCAAAAATTCTATTCAAATAAACGAAAATTGACGATTGTGAATACTAGCTTTCCCGGCCTTATATAGCATCGGTTGAAAACGTTAAAAGGTGTCTAAGGAGAGCGTTCTAATCAATCGGTTCGTTTATCCTTTACCCAAGATTGCCACTGGCAATGTCCAAAGATACCAAGCGAAGAGTCCATTTCCGAAGTTAGGTATGTAAGGTAGGTAAATAGGCATTGGGGGTGCATTACGACCACACTTGAGGGCCTCAAACATGCAATAGAAAAAACTTCAATATTTCATAAATTTTTTTACCCGAGGTATCAAGGATCCCTCAGGATTTAGGAAAAATTGCTATAAGGAGCAGCAAATTTGTCTAGGGGCCAGACCTCGTCTTCGAGGTTTGTAGGAAAAGTGCCTTTTAATGCGACGAAGTTCTAGAGTTGTTCATATTTCTTAAATCTAAGCATCTAATAGTAAAAGCGACCAAATTCCACTTCATGAAGCGCTTATATTATTGGAGCAAACTGTAATACTAAAGGAAATAAGTCTACGACACTCCCACGTCACAACCACAAGATCCCGTTAAACATGTATGTATGAGCACTTGTTATAGCGCCTTTTCAAGATTTCTACTCAGAGGCGCTCCCGACTACAGGGTGGACACTGAATCGGAGTTTCACACCGAAGCGCATGAGCAATTGCGAGTGAAGGACTTGCCCACGGTCCCTATGCGGCGGTATGAGGTGGATTCGAACCAACAACCATCCGGCTGCAAGGCACCGAACATACCCCATGGCTACTACTGCTGTTAAGATAGTTATTCTTTGTAAAAAAAAAAGCAGTTACAGTAAGGCAGCACCTATTAGCAACAACCATTTTATTTGTAAATGACACGAACATTTTCGCAGTTTTTACGTATGACTTTATGCAGCATTGCGCATGTCTCTCGTACAGCGGTCACGTTTGATTTGTTCCTTTCTTCCTTCGGACGTAATAAACTGCCCGTTAGCTGCACGTCTACTTAGACACCTTTAAATTGGTCTATCTGATGCTATATCAATGTTAATATGCGTTTAATTTTCAACTTAACTAATCACTACATTGAATTCATTAGGTTTGTCTGACGAACTCAGAATCAACGTTTTTTGCGGACCCCAATTTATTATATGTCGATAAACACTCTTTCTGCCATTTTATATTGTTATTAAAAATTTTAAAAAAATCAATTTAACTTTATAGCATTACATTTTAGAACGACGTCTACTGAGACACTATTAAAACGCATTCACAATATGTTACATATTTATCAAACGGCTTCTACTGTGATGTTCCGTTTTATGCCAAAGAAGGGTGAGAACTGTTCTGAATACTATCTGCCGAAGACAACGGCCTTTGTTGCCATAAAATGTCGTTAAACTCTAGATCCATCCAACTGTGATAAGTCACTGTTGGATAAGCTATGTCAACGGCCGTGGCACCGTAAGATGTAAAACACTGAATACTTTTTGACGAGAATAAATCAAGTGACACCAAAAAAATTCTCTATCGAAGCCAAATCATCCAACTACGCAGCTTCAGATATGATTTGCTGCTTAGAGTAACTCCATTCAGCAGAAACTATCTACCATCAGCGGCCACTTCAGCCACAAGATGTCGTTAAGCATTGGATAATGTAATGTTGTCATTCAACACCTGTTAACCCTAGGGCTACCAAGCTTTTTGTGACATGGACTACCAAGGGGGGTGGTTACCCCCTGGATTTCGCGTTTGGTTTCACATATCATAACTTGTAATATAGCATTGGATTCAGCATTCATTTCTGCACAGAATGGTATATTTAGTTGTACATTATGTGAATGCACCTCGAAATTACATCACTTTTAACAACGGAACCCATTAATTAGCAATATTGTATATTATTGCGTACATTTTGTACTTTTGGATAAACAAATATAAGATTATGTGTGTTTTGAAACTAATCTATGTATAAAAGATACACACAATCATCCCTACACATGTTTATATAGTATAAATGTACATCCATACATATATATCCATACATATATATCGGTTTACGTTGTAATGCTGTATTCAGCCATTTTCACACAGATTACGCGTATTATTATTTATTTTGATCACTTCCGGTATTCAAAAGACAACGATGTAGGTATGCAAATGAAGCCCTACATTCCCTCTAAAGAATGGTATCTTTGTTTCTCTTCCAGGAAGACAAATGAATACACTACTGACAAAAAACTAAGGGAGGAGTGCTTCCATTCAGCCATTTTTCACGCATATTACGCGTATTATTATTTATTTTGAGCACTTCCGGTTGTCTCAGGTCAACTCAATGACCATAGAAATGTAGCCCCACATTCCCTCTATAGAATGGTATAATTTGTGTCTCTTAATATTAAATGACGGATAAGATATAGTCGAAAATCTAGGGGGTGGTGGTATCCACCTCCCCCTGGTGCCTCGGGTATATTGGGTATTACTTTTGAACGGTGTGAGATATCATCTCACATTTTACCTCAAAATGTGTGTAAATGAACCCCCTACAGCTACCTAAAAGGTCAAATTTTTATTCCATACAGAAAAAGTTTGAGATGAAAAAAACCTAGGGGGGTGGCAACCCCCTTGGTAGCCCGAGGGTTAAACTATGGCAAACAATGCAATAAATAAGTCAGCTTTCCTGGTGGAATCCATAGTGCAGAATGAGTGGCCTACAATAAAATTGATATCCTATCGATGTTAGCGGCATTTATTGCCACAAGATTTCACTCAGCAATGGACAAGGCAGCGTTCACTTTCGACAACTTCCAACCGGTTTGTAATGACTATTGATACCTCAACTGCGCTATGTCTACAACTAGAATGGACATTTCTATCAACAACTGTGCACCATTGATATTTTTTATATACGTCAGTGTCTGTGATGCCATGATATGTCGCTGTTGGGGGGGGAGCGTGGGCATATTACGAAAGTACACATGAAAATTGATCCAAGGGATTCTTGCGACCAATCAGAGGATGAGTGTGAATTTGCCTAATGAATATTCATCTGCCTCTAACGGCAGTCTAGCCAGAACAGAAAGTGCGAAGGGTAACGTGGCATACGCTAGTCACCTTCGACCTTCCAACGATAGTCGTAAACGTTGTATTCACGTGTAGATTGAAATTTTAAATTAGAATAATACAATCAAATCGATAAGTGGCACAATTAAACATTTATGTGATAAGGCCAATGTCGTGGTTTGTATGCCATGTATGGTAGTGCTGTCTCGATCGAACTCTCGGTGAACATTAGCCTATACTATAGAGGCTTCTGAGAGAAAGCTAGGTGAAAGACCGCTTTATAATGACTTTCCACGTCAGAGTAGTCGCCAGTGAACTCCGATAGCCTATTATTGATAATCGACAGGCAAAGTTTTCATATAATCGGCCATTTCGCAATTTATCAATTTAAATTCGAATTGTTTTTACAAACTGGAGTTCACTGTTTACTGATTTAAGCAAGGCGCGTAGCTAATGAGTATTCATGACGCAGTGAATGTTATTACTGACATGGCGGCTTCTGATTGGTCGCGAAAACCCCTTGGATCAATTTCCATGTGTACTTTCGTAATATGCGGCCCGTGGCGCATTGGATAACATCTGGCATACAGACCGAGAGTACCGAGTTCGAGCCCCCGTTGGGCGGATATGCTTTGTAGGCTGCTATTAGCGCCGTTGTATTGCAAGCTGTCTGTTCTGTTAGCAGTTAAGATTTAAATTGCATAACATGTAAATGTACAGCGCAGTGCGTTTGTCAGGCGCTTAATAAAGAAAAGATATTATTATTATTATTATTATTATTATTATTATTATTATTATTATTATTATTATTATTATTATTATTATTATTAATATGTCGCTAGCTAAGATGAGGTGACAACGTCAACATCCCTAACTGCTAAAATGTGTCACTAAATTCTGGGAAATGCTACCAAACCTGTAAAATCTAATATGTCCAAAAGTTGACTACTGGAAAAATTTCAAGTCAATTCCTATGAACGACAAGATGTCACTTAAACTGTTGGCATCTCTACGAAATCTACTGCAGTTACTGTAAGAACTAAATCTAAGTGGTCACCTTTAAAACCTTGCCTCAAACCGCATATATTTATCAACTACGTAAATTGTGTACATCAGCCCTGTCTACCCATTCTAAACGAAACATAAAAGAAAACTTGGAAAAAATGTCGCATGGAGTCTTAAAAGGCAGAAGATGTTGAATCAATGTTATGATATGCTATGTTTGGTTAATGTTAAATCAACTTAAAACACCTTTTAAACAGTTTTCCATGAAGCCCTTTTAATCGCAAATTCCGTTTAATCACTCCGCTGCTACCCTATCTGTGATGGTGCCAGTCCAAAATCAGGAAAGAGGGGGACGACGTTAATAATCTTTGTTATATGACAGTGTCGTTAAACAGCAACTAACCAACTCCTGCTTTTGGCGCAGCTAGCGATTGAACGATAATTATGTTTATATAGAGTCTGACATATATGATTTAAAGGTGTCTAAATGCTGACTAAAGAAAGAAGGCGAAGCGAATCATCTTTATTATGACATAGTGTCGTTAAGCTGTAACTAACCGCTAACCTGAGTTAAATGAACGTTATAATTTCATTTTATTTGTCTGACCACAAAATTTCGAGTTGCATAACTTGCATTATGCCAAACGAATGGTGAGAACTCTTTATAATAGTTTATTTTGACGCCAAGGGCCTCTGTTTCCATACGATGTCGTTTAACTCTAGATTCTCCTCTTCCACGGTGCAAGTATATTGTGCCGGGCCTAAACAAGCCAAGGTTAACTGTAACACTGGAAGCCATAAGATGTCGTTAAACACGTTAGATGTAATTAAGAACTCCCATCTGTATGCAAAAACAATGCACAGAAAAACTAGAAGAATCGACAGAGGTGGACTCGTGCACACAACTGGAGCCCAATCAACGGATTCTCATTAAAATGAGTTGACAGACAGCATCATGTTCTGAGTCACTGAATCAAACTGTGTCGATACAATTCAGCGTCCACAGCACATGAAAATGTCACCGCCCAGTCGTCCCTCGTTGGTGGAAGCTGATGCATGTCTGGCCATACCTCGAGCTACCAGGGCAAGTTGAACGGGCAATAGGCATTTATTGTCTGTCATTCGGTAGATCAAAGAATCAACACAGACTTACAGTCGAGCAGTGTTTTTCTAACAACTGAAACTGTAACTGAGATAGCAACATAACTAGCATCATGTTTTGTAGTTAATTGTAGCTGAATCTGAAAAATGCTGAATTACTGAAACTGTATAACTAAAGATTAACAAAAACGTTAACATGAAAATGAAAGATGAGTTTCCTTACATGCTTCTTGAACAGTAATCCTACTCTAGTCTACGCTCAATTTTCCATGTTCAGTTCACTTCCGATTCCTTTTAATTTCGTTGTGTTGTCGTTGATTAATGTAGGCGCTAAACCCTAAAATAATCGACGACTCCAACTATACGTTAAATAGGATTGTTTTGATGCGTCAGTGTTTCTGGAAACTGTTCGGAATACTTGTGGTCAGTGTGTCGTTAGTTGTGACGTCTGAAAATAATAACGGAAACTGTAACTGAAAAATAAAAACTGTAAGGGAAACTGAAATATCAGATTACAGTTAACTGTAACTGAAAACCATAACAAATAACAATACAGTCGAGGACACTCCAAAGACACGCATCACCATACTCTGCTGAGACGAAAATTACCCAGGTATACATTTGATTAAATATCGAGGAACTTGATATCCTATTTCAGTGCTAACATTGTCAAACGAAACTACACAGGATCATTCAGATTCTCTGAAATGATGCTATAATTTGTTATAATTATATTTAATATCCAAATGAAAAGGTTGCTGAAGCATATAACTGTTTCTTACCTCTTCTTGACCGCAATCACACAGATGATCATGACAACAAGAAAGAGAGTGATGCCGATGATGCTCGCAACAGCAATTGCAGCATCGCATTCCACGTTCAAAAAACGACGAAAACTCTCAATGCTACACACTTCTGACTCTGCACAGAAAGCATTTGAGCAATAATAGTAAAAGAAATGCTAGCAGATGGTAAAACAATGGAGTGCTTAACAAAGGGTGTAAAATACATTTCATTGCAGTGCAGGAAACTCTCACTTGACAGTAAAACCAAAGTGGCACTTAGCAAAACAGTCCAAATGGTTAAATTCTTTGTTCATGTTTATAAGTTTAACTTTCAGTGTTTGAAATAGAACTTGAACATAAGAAACTTAGTTATTTCAAGTGTTTCCGCTTACCTGGCTGCCCGTCTGAAGGTGCCAGTCCATCTTTGGTCATCCAACGCATCAACGAATCGTTAAGATACAGCTGGTCAGTGGTACTGACCTTGTCCAGCTGGAAGTGACCGACCTGGACAAAGTCATCATTCCCAACATACTGTATGATGTTCACTGCAGTGCCCGTCCGTTCGGCACCAGAGAACTTGACCAGACCAGAGGCACCGTTGAAATTCAGGTTCTTCAAGATGTGCATGAACTTACTAACATAACACCACAAACACACAGACTCAGTAGCCTTACGCAACTTGAAGCAGCAGCTAGAAATAATTAGTAAATAATTAGTAATTTTAAGATCATTGTAACATAATATCATTATCCGATCATGATAAAGACATGTACAGAATATAAGTGTGTATGTATTTATGTATTAGAACACTTACAAAGCAACTTGAATAAACTCATCAAAACACTGTATCCATGATTAGGTGATAAAGTAAAGTAAAGTAACATAAGGTAACACAAAGTCATAGAACGTTAGGCATTAAAATAAAACATCAGGCAGTCTTCGCCAAGGTCATTGATTCTCTTTGAGTTGAATCACATAATTATGAAGAAATGATAGTGCCTAAGGAACTCATGCAAAATCAGAGTTCATAAAGAAAAGAAAGTTAAGGCTAGAAGCAAAGAATTCACTCTCAATTTAACATGAAAGCAATGCCTTTTTATGGGTCGTCCATTAATTATGTCAACAAAATAGGGGGAGGGGGTTTGTAAAAGTTTGACAGTTGTTGACAAGGGGGAGGGAGGTTCGGTACTATTCGGCATCATATGCTCTGACCCTGACAATAATTGTTTACAAACAGTTTATTTCTGAATGTGATAGCCTATCCACATTCTAATCTCACTAGGAAACCCTCTCCACGTATTAAAGAACTGCTTAACTTATGCAGAATCGGATAAAAAATATTAAAACATTTACTTGACAGTTTTGTCTGTGTGAAGAGATTCAAGAGCTGAGGGATCTTCTGAGAGCAGTTGATGTAGTCCAAGAGCAAAGACGAAGACTGCATCATAAGTATAACTGGCAAAGTCACTTGGAGGCCAGGGCTAGAGTCAAACAAACAGACAGGAACACTTACTACCATGTTTACCATTTATAAGGTTCCTAAAAGGTGCTATATAAATAGCCAGATAAATATTGACACAATGTCATATGTTTAGGTTTCAAGACACGTAATATATGACATTATTTAATAATTGACTACAGAAACCAAATTCTCAAACTTACTAACCTAAAACTTATTGCACTGGTCAGTGTGTTATCACTGACCTTTATGTTAAACTATTATTCCATGTGTCTTCTTCTTCTTCTTTAGTTCCCTGCCTTTTAGGTATGCTCATACTTCCATTGTCGCCATTCTTCTCGTTTTCCAGCCATCTCCTTTAGCCTGCTGTAACCCTTCTTTATCATGCAGTTCATTGACATAATTCTTGGTCTTCCTCTTGGCTTTCCCTGAAATTCTTTCCTCGATTATAGTTCTTAGGAGAGAATCTCCCCTCATTACGTGACGCAACCACTTTATCTGGCGTCTTCTGATTATTTCTATTAGGGATCTTTTTCTCCATCCTTCGCCATATCTAGGCTTTTAATATCCTCTCCTCTATTCATTTTTCAGATCCGTATAGTACTATACACCATATCAGGGGTGGACTGGGGAGTTCAAGCGGCCCGGGAAAAAAACAAAAAGCGGCCCTAACTTCATGACTTTTATTTTCTTTGTGCATTTTTTCATGCATACCCGAGGGCCAGTGACCTCCAAAGTCATGGGTCACTTTACAAATTACATTATGCAATAACAAAAAACGATAAATCGCATATATAATTTATAATTATATATAAAATATTAAGAATGCGTCAACTCAAGTTATAAATCAATTTATTCGGACTCACTGTGATGGTATTATTGCTGTTTATAGTATTAGCAACTTCTTTAAGCCGGGTGCCATTTCGGCTACATGATCTATAATTGTGTCATTATTCAGTTCACTTAAAACATCGGTTTCTGTTGACATAAGCATAAAAGCTTCAAGGTGTGTAGATGACAATGAGCTTCGCAAGCGATTCTTAATGTATTTCAATTTAGAGAAAGATCTCTCACAAGCTACTTGGGTAGACGACAGAGTCAATAAAAGTTTATATGCACTAAAGAGATGCTTGTATGCTTGCCCATAGAAACTGTATTTATGTAGTACAGAAAAGCAGCAAACAGGACATTTTTTGCAAAATTTGTCGGGTTGTTTACTTGCAGAAGGTGTTTGTTGAGAGCTGGTGTCTTCAGTTTGAATTGGAGTGGCTTTAAATAAATCGACTAGATTTCGGCATTTAGCTCCATCTTTACCAAGAATCTTTAGTTTCTTATCTCTTACTTTCTCCGCACCACCTTTACATTTACGTTTCGGATTTATATCACTCATAACCGTAACATATCTTATTTAATTAATATTACTTATTACTAACTAACAAATTTAAAAGAAATTTTATCAAAACAAACTCAGTGGAAGACGCCGGAAGTAGAATGGAAGATGTAAATTCTTATCTAACATGGCGGCCGCTGGCTGTACGGAGCACTGTAGGTAAGTAAGTATGCATTGCTCTTTTTCAGTTAATTTACAAACCGGTTAACCGAAACTAAAAACCGGTTAACCGATGCCGCAATTTTTTGTAAAAAAACCTGTATCATCTGTACTAAATTGATTAAATTATTATATCACCGGTCCTGGCGGCCCACCGGGAATCTTCCCGGTGTCCCGGCGGCCCAGTCCACCCCTGCACCATATCATAGACATGAGTCACATGACCATTCGTTTCTTCAAATTCTAACTAAACTTTCCTCTCATTAATTCCTTTCTCTCATAGAAGGAAGAGTATGTCCATTCATAATGGTCCACATTTGGTTTCCGCTGGCAAGGTTCTAATCTTTAGTATGTTGGTCGATTATTTTCTATTATTATTTTCATTAATTTCAACAGCATTTCCAGAGTATTTGTAGTCTTTGCATTAACAATTTCTTCACAATATTTTTCATCTTTTATGATAAATGTCCCATTAAGAGCTCTACTGGAATTTAAATGCAGTGACCCCATGCATGTTGGCTACAATTTGTAGCTACCATCGACTGACTCTTGGCACAATATAATACACTTAATATAGCAGATTTGAAGTAGCTCCCGAAAGCACTGTGCCTATATGACTATCTAACAGAAGCAAATAAAAACAACAGCAAAGCGCTGTGACTCTAAAGACAGTCTGCAACAGTATGCTGTACAAAGTGAAAGGCACCAATGTAATGGGCAACAACTACAACAAATATAATTCTACAGAGGAAAAAACTACGCTGGCAAAAATCATTAGTATTTTAACAAACCATCGCAACATTTCTTTAATATTTCGCTGCCATTTTCTCAAATTTAGCTAATATTCCATCTTTGCACAATACTCTTAAACTCTTTTACAATATTGCCCTAATAGATTGAAAAAATGATATTAATTACCCTCAGCATATCCATCATTCCACTGTAGTTATCAAACCACGCCTTGACAGTCGTATTTCCAACAATATTGGACTCCATTGGCCCCAGAAATGAGACCAGAAAGAGCAAGTGTGACTGAAGGACTGCTTGCATGTCCTCATCAGAGCAAGGCACCTTTCCTGCTTCATTCACCTCCCACCAATGTTTAGCGAACCATCCCGGCAGAAACCAAACGTAACCATTGCGAGCGGTCATACCCTGGAAATACAAAAACTGAGCACTATAATTATATTGTGACAGTGTCTATTCTCGAGCAAAAATAGATTCGCTTTACACATTCGATATGAACTTAAAGAATATAAATAAATCATGTATAAAAGGTATATACATAATTATCTCACTGGCTGGAGACAGGAGCATAGATGTACTGTGTGACCGTACTAACTACCAGGCTTGCACAAGGAGGATGTTGAGCGTAACTCTAAACCATCATTGCATGGCTGGATGCATTTGTGAAGTGTATGGCACAAAACTTGGTACATGGGAGAATATTGACAAGTTGGCCATGATTCATTTGGGATACTTCGCAGCTGAGAATAGATTTAAGTTGTCATTATATATAGTGTATTATATATACATATATAATATATATATAATATATATATATAATTTTCTTATATGAATAATCAGCGAGGCTATAGGCTAGATAACATAAGGAACATATTAAGTAGGAATAGTCCTAGGGAGAAATATCCGGGATAGCGAATTTCTGGGGCACAAGTCTGCAAGTAAAATATGGGCCCACACAGAAGTATGCACTATGCAGATCAACATAATTATTAGATAAAGCCTTTGGGAAATGTAATTTAGTAGCTTTGATTAGAAAATTTAGACTTTCATTATAACCTGAGTTTAGTCTTTGTTGTCATTATTAAGTCAGAGAGTTTCATAAAACGTTGTTTACACAGACTACAATTATTATGTCACAATACGCTTTCATATCTCGTGTTTACGTATGAGAAGGACCAAAAGACCAATTATATGCAATAGTCTATTGGCGAAACACGCACAATCAAAGATATTTCATCGAGATAACTTCTACTTTGAAACCATCTCTATCACACTCAATATGAATTGCTGATATCACATCGCATTCCCGGTTTCAACATTCAACCCTCAGAGAAAGTTGTTCGTAAGCCATCAAGCCAAAATCAACAACTGCAGAATCGAATGAACAACACTGCCTTTCTATGTTTAAAATAACAGAATGATGGCGTACTATTCAACCAAACTAATGGATGAACCAATGGATGTAACATGACCGGTGATAAACAGCAATATACCTTTTTGAAAGCCGCGCAAATGACTTTCCTGGCCATTCGTTCATACGAAGCCAGGATGATGACTTTCGTGTCTCTTCCCTGCAGTTCCTCGATGTACTTCTCAACGTCCTGCAGTGATGAGTTTCGTGGCAGTTTGCGATCGTACGGCACCTGGATGGAATTGGACAGAAAACTGTCCTTCAGGTGGTTATGCGACTCTGGGAAGGTGGCAACATCTTCGGCCAAGAGTGACACCTGTTTCCAGTGGAACCGTTTGAAGATTTCCACATAAATGTCCCTATTTCAACAACAAAACATCAACAAAAGCTATACTGTTGTCAGGTAGAGGGCAACTTTGGGTTGTTGAAGGGGTGCTATATAAATGTGCCATTATAATTAGAATTATTATAATTAGGGCCATACATAATTAACTGCATAATTACAAAGTGTGTTAGTAATTATGCAGTTAATTATGTATGACCCTAATTGTAATAATTCTAATTATAATGGCACATTTATATACAGTAGCACCCTTTAACAACCGTTCAAAGTGCCTTCTGCGCAGACATTATACAGCAGCATGTGAACCTTGACAACTGCACAACCCAAAAAAGAAAATTCTTGCATTCATTTGTACATACATGTAGGTTAAAACATAATGAAATTCTGGATGCCAATTGTGGAACTGAGAAGATTAGACTGAACATTACCTGTATTGTAGAAATCTTGGAAATGTGGAGAGAAAAAGTGGATACTGTTCGCGATTGCGCACATTGTGGACTTCTGAACTGTAGCTGATAACTATCGTGTTGAAATGCTTTGACACGCCAGCCACAGCCTCCACTGTTTCAGAACATGCTGGACCTGAAAGGCAACAACACTGAAGTCAATGAGTACACGACTGCATCATCATATTGACGTCTCAAGTCAAAATATCTTATTCCACTACCACGTCCATGGTTAACCCTTACCCTGACATGCTTTTTCATAACCTGAAACCACAATCTCAGTTATGCAACAAGAAAGGCATAATCATCATAAGAACTTTTGTCCAATACATGTACAGGCATTTTTAAAGAAAATTGTGACTCATAATAGTCCCCGGAGTCGCTAACAGAAGCGTTAGCGACTGACTTGGAGAGTTAGCGACTGACTTAGCGACTGACTTGACTAAGTCACTCGCTTATCGACTGACTAAGTCGCTTAGGCTTATCGACTGACTTAACGACTTGATATCGACTTCTCGGGTAATCAGGTAGGCTACGTATATTAGTTACGTAACAATAAAATGCATTTTACTGCGTACTGTAAAGTCACGTTTCGCTGCACGTCATGGTTTGTGGCCAAATAAAGCTGTGGTAAATTAATAGCAAATATTGGCCTATACACCAACCAAGTCAAAATTATCAAACCATTATCGCGTTACATTCAAATCAGATAAGAAACTAATGCATGCAGCATTCAAGTCTGCCTATATTCGTACGTCTATTATAGGTAGGCCTATGTCTTACCCAGACTTACGAGTAGTTCGCCAAAAATGGGCCCAAACACCGGATTTCTCTCGAAAGCGCAAATGGACGCCTATTTCCGTAATTTCACAAACATATTATCAATTTTTCCGGCATCATCTTTAGTTGTACCGTGTTTAAAGACACTGAAACCAGCGTATTTTCAAAGCAACGCTTGCATCGAAGAGAAGTTAGATAACGTGACAGAAAAATCTGTTTGTTGATTGGATAGCATCGACGTATATTAGGTTTCGATGGTTGATAATTAATTAACAAGTCTAAATATGGATTCCTTGGAAGTTAGTGTATATATCTGGTAAAGTAAGTAGTACTAGGTAGGCAGTAAGGTAGTAAATAAATAACTGCTGATATATTAAGTGGACAAAGTCGATAGCAGTCGATAGCTTAGCGACTGACTTCGACTTGAGGGCTTAGCGGCGGCGGCGGTGACTTGGTCCAGTCGATAGCCTTAGCGACTGACTTCGACTTGAGGGCTTAGCGACTGGCGGCGGCGGCGGATGGCGGCGGCGCCGGGGACTAACTCATAAGTACAGGATAACAACAAATGACGCCAATCATCGTCGATATGACGGCGTCGTTAAATAAACGAATTTAAGAAGAAGTTACAGGCTTTTGTTTGTGGCGGCTTGACATACCAACAATTCCAGCAACTCGTTGCGTTTTGTTACTGACGAGTTTGAGAAACTGGTCCATAGCAACGTCAACCATACACATTGTATCCTGTACCAGCAGCTGAAGGTCGTGATCTGGCAGGATGCCCGGATCATTGTTGATGAAATCAACTGCCATCACAGCTCCTGGAATCACACATACACAGTTTTATCAGATGAAGGCTCCAAGAGTCGAACTAAACTTAAGAGCTCATGCCATAATTATGTCCGCAATCCCTTGGCAAGCAAATCAATGACTGAATGCAAAGATCCATACAAGTAGAATCCCAGATACAAGAGTTTTCGTAAATTTAATTATTTTAACACACTTGTTTAGATCGATAAGACAGTGATCTGTGCTATAGTCAAAGCCACAGCTCAAAGTCACAGTGTCTAAATACATACTTACATAATTTATATACCTAGGAAACTGCACGCATTCTTTGGACACATTGGACCAGCGTGAAACGGTTTGCCATAGCAATTTTTCCTGCAGGTCCTGGTTTCACAGACTGCACCAAATCAGAGCTAATCTGCTGACTTTTTTTTACATAACGCCACTACAGCAGCAGTTCATTCCTTCATGATAATGCGAATGGACTATAATTGCAATACAGACCTCACAGGCTCACACGCCTGCTATAGTTTCGAATTATATACATGTACATGATATTATCTCTGCTTGCACTTAAGTTTGGCATATTGCAGATCTGGTGTCCACGCTCCATGTATATTGACTTGACAACATTTCTAACCTGTAGCACTACACAAGGTCCTTGTGTTAACTCATTTTGCATGTTATAAAGGTATTGTTGACAGCCATTGCACAACCGCTCGTTACTCTGATTCACACGTAAATGATTCCGCACATAAATCAGACTGCATTGCAGCTAAATATAAATAAAAACAAAGAGCTTGCCTGGTAGAACTCCAGGGGACCTGAAGTAAGGTCCAGTAAGTGGAAACATTCCACCCAGGTAGATGGGTGTTTTACTTGACAGTCTATCTGGCAGCCATCTCTCCCAGATGTCCGTATGGCTTTGGACCCACTGACACGCTACCTCTTCAAGCACCTCCTCCCGTTCCGCCTCGCTCTGCTCCATCTGCTCAGAAAACTGCATTAACAGACGATTGAGTTCCTCCTCGCTGAATTCCATCTGCTTAACAATGTGATACGCTTCAGGTGTGTGTGATTGGATGACAGCCCACATCAACTTCGTCAGTTGATGCAGCTCAAAGTCACAGTTTGCTGGCATAGCGTTCGTTGTCTGGCATGTTGGGAAGCAAATTCGTGAATAGTTGTGGCTTGAGGTGAGGTCGTTAGGTGTCCAGTTGAAGAAAAGAACAGGGGTGTTGCGAGCTGTTTGCTGCTTCACAAAGCTGTGAAAATGATTGCCAATCCAGGCCACTGCAACATTCAGCTGCAATGTGTCGATTTGGTAGAGCAGCTTTCCGTCATCAAGGTCTGGAAAGAAATTACAACCATAATAACCCATTGTGCTCTAATCCAATACGTGAACATGCCTGACGAATTTCTCACAAAGTCGGAAAAATTACAAGTGGGTTTGATGCTGCACTCGATTAGGATAGCGTTGCTTAATAATTTGGTTAAAACCACACGTTATCTTGCAAAATGTACAATTTACATTTTGTGGCAATTTAATTATTCATTTGAAGTTAGTTGTGAGAAATCACGAGTTAAAGTTCAATCAATCAATCAATTTTATTCGTCCAACAGAACTTTTCACAAATGAAGTACTTTCACTTCTTAAGTCACAAAAATGGTTCACCATTGGGCACAAAAGGTAGACCTGAAGGGACCTAGGTCCCACTATATAGGTTAACCATAAGTTAACCATAGCTATGGCGAGGGGTTTAGGTGCATGGTTAACACTCCGGCGCCAAGTGCAGAAGATCAGCATGGACCTGCGGATTGAATCCCGCTACCCTCCCATAGGTCGACTCAGGTTTTCATTTGCTAGATGGCATTGGTAAAATGAGCAGAGGACCGATGGGTCTTGCATGGCTGCCGTACAGTGAAACTCGACTCTTATAACAACTTATGATATTCCATTCATACTATAACTTATAATCATACTGTATTCAAGTCAGCTTGAATCAATAAACGTAGATTAATATGAAGACCTGTACCCGGGCTTTATAAATATGGTTAATTTGTTATATCAAAATCTGAGGTGGCTATTTAAGAAATCTCCACAAATAGCTTAGATGAAAGTTTACATGCGTTGGTCATTTGCATAATGATTGATGGACATAATTTCTTCAAACCAGAGCACCAAGGAGACATGCTAAATTAGGTTTTTGCAAAACGTCATAATGAAATTGAAAATGTAGAATACTCATTGAATAGACAGCAAAACTCTATATTAAGACTTAGCAATTCGATAGCCAACACATCAAGGATCATAAATATGTAAATAAGTCATCTCCACCCATTTTATGCCTACTTGACTTTCTGAGCATGTTTTGGGAAAATTAACTCTGACTTTGTGAGGGTTTTCTCAGGCATGGTCCTAATATAGCCTATTCAGAAAAAGACAAAAAAGCAAACCTACTAAGGTAAGAGCCCACTGTGGCATATAAGTCAGAAACCTAGCAACATTAATCCTGTCACAGTGAAACATCAACAAAAACATAATCAACTGTTAGAGTTAGACACTGGTGAAAAAGAGGTTTCAGGTTGTTGTTTTATTGTTAGATTGCTGTTGTCATGTATGTGCCTGATTTAAAACTTATTTGACACGAGGGCTGAAGAGTTTTTAGTAGATTCCAGCTTCTGTTATTTCATAAAATGATTGAGATTCTCTTATGTTAGTCTCAGCAAAGAATGAAGCCTAAGAACCTGGAGTTGATGCGATCAGGATGGCACATTGGCCCTGAAGTCGGTCGCAGTGATGATTCGGTGGATAGTAGAGTCCATTGTAGCATTCGTCCGTTATTGTATCACAGAAGGACTCGTTTGAATCTCGGCTTGTCCTAGTCAAAAAGTTCTGCAGGAGGTCCACGTAGTCAGTCAATGCAAACTGTGAGGTTACCTCCGTAAGTCGCAGTGCCCTCCAGTGGTCTACGGCAATGCTCGACTTATTCCAGACCTCCTCAATCATTGAGGTGGGCACAAACCATCCAAACCTAGGTCAAAATTATTAAAATGAACTTCATTATAAGTATCAGCATAATACACATTTAATCAATTTATTAATCAATATTACTGATAATTACTCATTTAGTAAGTAAGTGAGCAAGTAAGTAAGTATATTCTTTTTTGTACCAACTGCATGTCCTGTGGGATACTGTGCGAGCGTTCATCGTGTGCAAACATGTACACCGGTGCATCTACTCCAAACTTGCTGAGTCTTTTTCTTAGTCTTCAAAAAGGGTTGAGCTAAATTTTCAAATTCCTATTCTAGTCCGCCTCAGAATCCTCTAGGCCAGTTATTGTAATTTTCAACTTTTCAACAGATTATTCTCCGTTGTAAGGAGTGACTTTGGTTTGTTTTTGACTCCACACTTCATTCGTGAGACTGCCAGTGGCCAGTCCTCTCGCTTAACACCTAATCTCATATCAATTATAACCAATACAACACTCATTCTGCACAGGAGAATGCTAAATGGAGCAAATGGCACAGACATTTTGAATCATCATTGAATTCTCGTTCTGTCCTGACAAATAATCAAACTCATAAACTTCTGTGTTTGCAGTTTGAAATGCCAACCACTAGATAACCAAACAACTGATGAGGGAGTATAAACTCCAGTGGACCATAATCATCTGACTGACCTGCCAGATGGTCCAAGTGATCCTCCATTTACTAGATTCCTTTGGCTGGTTTGGGCTTCAATGTTGAATCCAGCAGGTAACCACACTTCAAGGTTGATCATTGCATGTGGCACTCGTTCTCTCCTGCATAACATTATAGGAAGACTAAAATAATGATACTTAATTGAGAAGCACACATCTGCAAAGATAAATCGAGGTTAAGTGTATGCCTTCATACTTTTTAACTTAACGAAAGACTTGCACCAGAATCAATTCAGTTGTCTACAAGCATTGTAAACATGCCGATGCTTTCTCTAACAGTCGAGGGTCCAGAGTTGACCGTGTGGCAACAGTCATCCCATGAAAATCTGAGAGTAAAGTTTGTAGACATAACGGGTTACATAACAGCAGAGTATTATAATGGCTGTGTATTGCAAACATTACAGAATTGCAACATTTTGTGCTGTAATCGCTACATGATCCTGTTTCCCATGTCTCACACTGTCCATTCTTAACTAATTCTATTAACTAATTACTAATACTATGGTATTTACGGTAGCCTATTGTCTTAAAGTCGTTTTTATTGTATCGTATGTATTTTGTTGACTTTGAACTTTCTGAGTTTTCAATGTTTAGTGTTCAAACTATGACAGATAGACAGACAGACATTTCTCTTCTACTATATTATTAATATTACAGTAGATGCAATGAAGGATTATTTATATCTTACCCCGACAGGTGGTCAAGAACTTCAGATGTTTGCATGGAGTTGGATCCATTCCTTAGCTCCACCTTAGCATAGCCAACCACTTCAAGAAGAAGGATACGCAGAATACGACTAACAAGTTGATGCGATGACCTGTCACTCGTTTCAATGACGATTGGCAAGCTTGAACCGTTGTAGTAGAAATGTCGCTTTGGATTGACCTCTGCATAAACAAACAAAACCAATCAAGTGATCAATCAGGGAACAGATTAAATAATTAACTGATCAATCAAGAAATTCCGTCACCAGTCAATCACCTATTATTAAACAACAACTCAATTAGAAATACAATCTTAGAGGTTCATGCAACAATCTGACATTTATACTAGACCAGACAAAATCATTGTTTATGAGTGAATGCAAAAAGGACAATCCAGAAACCCATGCAGGTTTAGTAAACAGACCAATATTAACTTACTTCAGCTTATCCAGAAGTTTTAGTGTTCAAACTTGAGCAATTTAGACAATATTAATTAACACATTCTAACAAAATGAACGCAGAAACTGTTTTCATTATCAGTGAAATTATCTGATATAGATGAAAAACCTTTGTCCTGGAGACATTTGGCATCTGATTCGAATGCCAACTGAGTCAAGCAGAAGAACCAGATAACAACCAGGAGCCGCAGATTGGCCCACAATCCATGGCGCGTCTCAGCAAATGCAACGGGCATATTGTCAGTCATGGAAATGGTCTGGAAATGAAAATAACAGAATGCTGACAATGCATGACAACATTCCATTCAATATCCAATCATGCAGCCTGGGCTGATCTAAGTTCTAAGACCATGTCTTGTCTCACAATATGCATGACATCAGTCACACCAACCAATTCATTCATTCATTACTAGAATTTGTATAGCGGCTCTTCAAGGGAACTACTCAGAGGCGCTCCCAACCCAAGCGCGGCCAAATAGGACCATTATAATAATAATAATAGGATCATTTTTAGTTGAGAGAGGAATGACTGAGAAGGGGTTCTAGGAAGGGAGCGGAGTGTCAGAGGGAGGCCATTCCAGGTCGAGGGACCAATCACAGAGAAAGCACGGCTCTGCCTGGTGGAGGTACGAGCAAAATGGACAGAAAGAAGACCCTGTTCAGCCTCGAACACTAAGGGTGGGGCTACAAAGCTCGATAAGGTATGCAGGAGCGAGACCCAGCAGGCAGCGCCAAACTAAGGCAGCTACCTATATTCGATACGCTGCCTAAGCGGGACCCAGTGAAGAATGTCGCACATATAGCTGGAGATGTGGTCGAATTTGGGTATGCGGCCAATAAGGCGGGCTGCAGAGCGTAAGACGCGAACCAGGCAGCTCAGTCGGGCAGCCGGGAGGCCGACATAGAGAGAGCAGCAGAAGTCAAGTCTGATAGTGACAAAAGAATGGACAAAGGTAGCAGTAGCGGTAGGACTTAGCGAGCGAGCGATAGTGCGTAGTTGGCGCAGTTGATAGTAACAAGCACGGCTGAGAGAGTGAAGGTGAGGAGCAAAGGTGAGCTCCTGATCCAGAGTAACGCCAAGGTCACGGACCACAGAGGAGAAGACAAAATGAGGAAAGGCGGTAGCAAGGGCAGCCATATCTAGCTTAGCCAGCTGCTGGCGGGTGCCAAGCCAAATGAATTGAGTTTTTGAGGAGTTGAGGCGGAGGCGGTTGGACGACATCCAGGCCCCCAAAGCCTCCATGGCCAAGCTCATAGCGCGGACGGTTACAAAGGCGTCAGAGGCGAGGCAGTGTTGGTATGCCTGAACGTCATCTGCATACAGCTGGGCCAGCATAGCGTGTGAGGCGAGTAAATGGCCACTAATGGTTGGTGTGACGGATGGATGTCTAGCAAAACCAGAGGTTAAGGATTTAATTCTCACACACATAGAAGGCCTTAACTCGTAGGCCTAATCATGTCTGTTGTCACTATTGCCTTATTGTGATCTCAGTCGTACTGAAGCATATCAGGTAGGCAATTATACGTGATGCGGACCATATGATTTCATGTGCCAAAGCCCAGAAAAGGAAATTTCCAACAATAAACACAACAGTAATTATCAGATAATTTTTGTAACCTATTGTCAAGTGAGACATTAACAGACAGAACGATTCTTCAACAATACGCAATTTCAAACGACACCCATTTGCGGTTGAAACTACTACGTTACACTGAAAAAACATCATGGCCATAGTATAAATGCATTTAAGAACCTCAGAGTGGGACTCAAACTTGCAGAGAAGCAGAGAAGGAGACTTTTATTAATGTTATTTCAGTTATTATAGGTTGCATATGAAATCATTTCAAATCATGTGGGAAACAGACAGAAACAATTGCAATCTAGTGACAGAACAATTTAGCTTCAACCAGCATGTAAACAACATCATTATTAAGGCAATTGATGTATACCCTACTCTTTCTAACAGCACATGCGCTAATGGGCCAATCTCTGCACAACATACATACATACATACATACATACATACATACATATATATATACATACATACATACATACATACATACATACATACATACATACATACATACATACATACATACATACATACATACATACATACATACATACATACATACATACATACATACATACATACATACATACATAAATACATACATGCATACATACATACATACATACATACATACATAAATACATACATACATACATACATACATACATACATTTTTTGACAATGTCAAAGTTTATGCAACACACACTGGTTTCCTAACATCTGCTAGATTTCCAATAAAAAACAAAAGCTGATTAGGTTTCAACACTTCATCAGGCCTTGCTGATAAAGAAGAACTTTTGCCTGAAATTACTGCCAAGTATGGTAAAGCTAAGTGATGAATCCCAAGGTATTCAACAGACTATCTGCTGTAACTCAGTAGTAATGTTTACCGAAGTCAAAAAGGATTTGAGATTTTCTGAGTCAGAGTTCAGTATGCAAGCACCAGGACGTAGCAAGCACCTCTGCATGCCCAAAAATAAAATGAAATCATAACACATGGGCAAATAAATGTGCTAGAGATCAGCACAAAATGCTGCAACAAATAGAGCACCAAACAAAGAGAGCACTGTGCTCGCTAAAGTTACATTTATCACGAGTCAGTGACATTTTGCCACTGATTGAAGTATTGACGTGAGGAAAGTTTATATTATATTATTCATTATACCCTGCTATATAATTATTTGCCAACTAAATTTTATGCAAGCAACTATACGCACTGCAGTTATTTGGACATTTGCATAAATGCCCTCCCTGAAGATGTAATGCGATGTAATGCAAAAAATTATATAGAGCCTTTCCAACACTTCCAAAAGGCACTGAATTAAACAAATGTGACTTCATGTAAACAGGAAATGCCTGTTGACCTGAATCAAATTAAAAAGTATGCATACACATGTAACGGAAGATTGTCCAAGAGGAAAAGTCCAATGCATGAGAAAGCCTGATAAGTTTACATCGATGTGTGGAAACTTTGAACATGTAGATCTCCGCAGGCACTAGACTGTAGTGATTAGCGACGTGGCTAACTCAAAACTGAACACAACGCTCTTTAATGGTCACCCACCATCGTATGCCGAGACTAAGAAAACGAAGTCACTAATACTTCATACTCATGACTGCTCAAGGAACTGACCTTTTTCTTCTTCTACTTCAAACCCATTTGAATAATAAAATAATATTGTTATAAATACTCACAACATCTGTTGACAACAGTGGTTCAGGCTGCAGGCAGTATTTGATTAAAATAAAAAGGATTCTGCTACCATTAAATGGTTCAAAGTCTTTGCAACATGGTAGTTAGAAAGTTGGTAATGGCCGTCTCCTGCAAGGTGATGCATGGATACGTTGCATGCAGTCAGCCAGGCTGTAACACTGAAGCTGCATTAACCAAACATGAGTTTGAATAATGCCTGGTCATAATAATGGGCCAACCATTTATTACGTACGCATTGAAGACGCTTCAGTTGTCTTCAGTCATATCAGTGAAGGAAGGAGCAGTCAACGTGGAACTTATAAGGTACTTGTTAAGAAGATCGAGGTAGGTATCATCGCCAAATTCCTGGGTGTTGTGTGTAATAATAGATTGACGTGGAACCATCACATCGAGTACGTGATAACGAAGTGCAGAAAGAGACTTGGACTCCTGCGATCTCTGTCGGGCTACAAGTGAGGAGCGAGTGAGAGATGCTAAAGAGCCCTGATCCGACCGAATGTTCGCGTGAGACAGGTTCGTCATCTTCACCGATTCTCTCAGCGCCGCGGAGTCAGTGAAAGCACAGCGATCTGATTCGAGACCGACACTAATGATGGAGGTTCTCGAAAACATCAAAAGACTTGGCCCGGGCGACGTCACGGTTGTTTGGATCCATAGTGACGTGGGTATCCGAGGAAATGAAAGAAAATGACGCAGCGGCAAAAAAGAACTCCAGCTACCGACATTCAGAAACCAACCAACCAATCACAGTCACACTACGGAACATTACACTTCAATCAAACGCAATGCACTACAACACGCAATACTACAAAACACTATCGTATCATTCGTATGCACTTTATCGTTTCTTAGTAGTCTGAGTTTGCGTAACTATAATTATGTCAATACCTGATCAACGAATCAAAATTCCACGTCATGAATCGCTTATATTATTGGAGCAAAGCGTAGGCCTAATTCTATTGGGAGACAGGACTACGACACTCTCAAGTGACAACCACAAGATCCCGTTAAATATGGATACTACAACTGTAACCATATTCTTTGTCATAAAGTAGTTGCAGTCACGGCAACACCTAATGCCTTCACGACAATTTAAACACCTTTAACAAAATTCCATCCGGATATATATAAAAATAAAAATGCGTTGGATCGATAGTGAATGCGTGTCCTTCTTCGTGAGATTTTGTGACTAGCTCGGAGTCAACAGCTTTGCTAAAAAGAGCTGTAATATGCCAAAACTAATCTTTGTCGGCGGCAACGGCCTATGTTGTCATAAGCTGCCGTTAAACTGAGGACTCACTCACGCCACAAGATGTCATTAAACAACAAATACTCGTTCTGAATTTTAATAGCGATAAATAATGATTACTTAGTTTAACCTAAAAACAATACTTTTTAGATCGACATGTACTAAGACACTTTTAAAGCTCAGTTATATTTATTAAACGCTGTAACTGTTTTATGCCATTGGAACGGTGAGAACTTTTCGAAATAGTTACACACCTCTCATGATTGTAATGTTCGCGATATACTGTAACCAAAAGCAGACGAATTGTCGTCAACGGCCTTTGATGTCATAAGACGTTAAACTGTGGCTAAATAAATAACGCTACCTTGCAAACAGCATCAGGCCACTATCAAATGATTCCAATAGGTAGCAACTGTGATCATCAAAGTTTGGTGATGTTTTCGTGCCTTGAAGAGAAATCAAAACGGGGGAGCGGGCCTTGTGAATCGCTGGTCCATTTGCCTTTTCCGGAAGCTAAGAGTCTTTCTGTTAAAAAATTCTAAAATGAACTTTTTACATAGCTCGGAGCATTACTATTTGCGCTTACACTAGACAGTGTTTGTCAAGCACCCTAGAAATGGCTTGCTACGGACGATGCTACATTAATGGTCGTAATTACAATTATATTTACAATGTCCGGTGGGTGGATGTTGAGATTGTCCAGCTGGCAGTCGTCCCGGGTGATGAGTACATCGAGCCAGTCTCCGCACTCATGGGTTGGTTCAATGACATGCTGCAACAAGCCGAATTGCTCAATGGCGGCTCCGAACTTCGTTGTTACAGGTGGTGATGGATCTTCAAGATGGAGATAAAGATCACTAATGTGTTGTGTAGAGCAACACGCTCGAGCAGCTCATAACAGACGAACACCAAGTAGCCTCCAGCAGACCCTAGAAGACGCGGCCATTCCTCTGCCACCGGAGAACGACTTTCGTCACAACCGTCAATCGGGAGTAGTAGTGTCAGCACCAATCTCCAGTTAAGTAACCTGAAATCGCTAGGATGGACCAGTCCACCCTTGCGCACAAACACCCAGAAACGACGTGGAAAAGAGATTTGACTTCAAGAGAGTGCTCGTTAATAATCTGCGCTTAGCATTACAGTAGCGCTGTATAAATTTTGTCTTTGTGATTACAACTGCAAAGAAAGAATAATAGGTCACTTTAGGATTCCGAAAAGGGACTCCTCGAGAACGGTACCAAAATGGTCAGGGCACTCTCTTTAGACAGCTTTAAAATGTTGTCAGCCGGGGTTATACGTCCGGTAAGCTGACCGAAATGATACTACAGCTCTATCGTGTACATAACTCTAAACGCAACTCGAAACACGTCTTAAAGACTATGATTCCTTGACTAACCAACTGCCTATGTATCATGCTACAATGCACTGAATAGCATCGTTTTAAAGGTATCTAAATAGAGCGCTCTAACCACTCCATTCTCTTGCAGCGCCTCTCTACTTCCTTTGGCTTGGTGACCAGCCTCTAGAATGGCTTAGATCTTTTTTAACTGACCGCTCAAATTGTGTAGTCCTTGGTTCGTCCAGGTCTCTTTGGGTCCCTGCCCCTTTGGGTGTGCCCCAGGGTTCTGTCCTGGGCCCGCTGCTTTATCTTCTTTATACTGCTGATGTCTGCTCCTTGTTGACGTCTCAGAGGCTTCTACACCAACTATTTGCCGATGATGTGCAAGCCTACATCCACACCCATTCAGCCGATGCGGTGGCTACTGTGAGTCAGATGTATCTGAATATGGATGTCCTCTCTTCTTGGATGGCCTCCAATCGGCTTCTCTTAAGTTAAATCCCTCTAAAACACAGCTCATTTGGCTGGGTAGCCGTAGACAACTGCAGGGTATCGACTTTCCTCAACTTACCCTGCTCTTTCCTCACATAACCTTTTCCCTCACAGTTCGTGATCTGGGACTTTCTCTTGACTCCGAACTTACTTTGTCTCAACACGTGAACTCAATTGCACGGAGTTGTTATTATCAGCTTCGTCAGCTTCGAGTGGTCTCTCGCTCTCTCTCTCTCTCATGATGCAGTTGTGGTCCTTGTTCATGCCTTTGTTACTAGTCGAATTGACCACTGTTCCTCACTACTTGCTGGCCTTCCCCTTGGTGTTTTGGGGCGACTAGATCGAGTTCTACGCTCGGCTGCTCGGCTTATTGACGGCTTCTTAAGTACTCTCCTGTCTCTGCATACATGCGTGATGTGTTGCATTGGCTGCCTGTGTCTCAGCGGATCTCATATCGCATTGCTGCTCTGGTTTCTCGTTGTGTTCTTGGCTGCGCTCCATCTTACTTGCGTGATCTTTGCCGCCCAGTGTCTGATGTTCCAGCGCGTCGGGTGCTTCGCTCTGCGACGAGGGGTGAGTTCCTTGTTCCACGGACTCGCTTGGCTATTAGGCAGCGCCGTGCTTTCTCGATTGTTGGCCCTTCCATCTGGAATGACCTACCACTTAAGCTCCGTTTTTTACTTGTAAGCCATCTGACAGGGTTCTACAAGTCCCTCAAGTCTTTTTTCTTTAGTCGTGGCTGGGCCGGGAGCGCTCCTGAGTAGTTTCTTGAAGGGGCCCTATATAAATGCTCTGAATGAATGAATGAATGGGATAGTTTATCCTTTGTCCAAGCTTGCGACTAGCAGTGTCCTGAGATACCAAGCAGAGGTCCAATTCCGAAGTTAGGTAGACCCTATGTAAGGTAGGTAGGGCAAGGACAGCTTGGCTACATGTAAGCAGAGGTGCAAAAAACCAAACTTATTTCAAAATGAAAAGTTGTTTTTTTGGGTTTTTTGGTTTTTTATGGTTTTTGGTTTTTTGTATTTGAGATTTTCCTATTTCGGATCATAAAACTAATTAAAATGGCATAATACCTGTCAAATTAATCAGATACATATAAATGAAATTAACTAGAACAGTAGAACCGTAGAATGTCATAAAACGAAGTTAACAAAGACCATACAACAATTGAAAAGGGAGTTCAAGAGACGCCATTTTTGGCATTTGTAATATCAAAATTTAAAAAAAACCAAAAAACCAAAATTTACGGGTTTTTTGGGTTAAAAAAAACAACCTTTGTTTCTTTTTCCTTCGAAACTTGTTGTATTCGATCAACTGGCATTCTATCTACATGTCCAAACCATCGGAGTCTTCGTTGACGACTTTGTCTAGCGGAGTTGTTTGCATAACATATGACAGTAGGCTATGATGTCTGTGTTTCTTTGTGTAGTCTTGAAATCCCTGCGATCCTCGGCAGACAACTCATCTCTGCTGTAAGACTTCTTTTCTCATCTTTCTTTCGCATTTTCAAACACTTCGATCCGTATAAGAAAATCGGTTGTATCATCGTCTCATACAGTCTGGCTTGGTTTTCTTTGTTAATTCTATGCTTCTCCATGTCCTGTTCATTATTACATCTTTGCGACACTGCTGACTCACGTCTCTTCTCTGCGGTCCTAGGAAACCCGGGGCATGTACTCCATGGGCTACTCCCCCAAAAAACCACTCCCCAACACAGTACATAATTATTTTAACGGATTTGGACTACTGGGACCAGTGGGTGGGGTAAGTAGTAGGGTTCGTGCTCGTGCTTTGAACCACGCCGCACACCAGGCAAGTGCCCAACATACTCAAAAAGTTGACGACCGGGGGGTAGCGTTCAAAAATTTTCGAGGGGGGGTAGTAATGAGACTTTTCCGTTAATTTTCAGGGGGGGTAGTAGCAGGAGTTTTCTAAGAACAAAAATGTCTCCTCCTCGATCATACCTGAAACTAACTGTGGTGCCTAAAATCCAGGCCCCCTCGTTACGCCACTGACTGGTGGGACAAACACTCTGCTACTGTATTCGAAAACTAACATGAAATTAGAGTATTACCTAGCACAAATCACCAAAACTACTGGGACATATCCTAAAACTACTGGGGCAACTCCTAAAACTACTGGGACAAATGTCCCAGTAGTTACACAGTTAAAATATGCACTGCTCCCCAACACCCTGCGCCCGAGATTACATGACCGTTTTATTCCACAAGCGGACAATCTCTCACGCAGCTCGTTTATAAATAATAAGAATGTTATACTCTGTATAAATGTATGTACACCAAATTGCGGATATGCAATTGGTTTAATAAAGAATATACTTACTTACTTACTTTAATAATAATAAATAATACACTTACTTACTTACTTTATTCCAATTGCTTGTGAAATAGGCCTACGTCCGTTTCTCCCTAGCATATCTGTTTAGTCTATAGCTACAGGGTGGCCCAATATAAAATGTCCCACCAGATAAAATGCAATTTCTTCGCAACCAATTGAGATTTTTTCTACCAAAATTTCAGCATTTACAGAAGAATGATTTGTCAAAAATGCACGAAAATTTCACCTAACAATTTGCATAGCTTCAGAAGTTACAGCTGTTTAAATATTCAATTCCATTTTTTTCGAATATCCGCAGATGAGCGGTCCAATAATAGTTATTTCTTTAAGATTGTTTCACAAAGAAATTGTTTTGTAACACCCAAATAATGATGCCGTCATATGACCTCATTACAAGTTGTAAAGAAAGTGTTTATGACGCAAGCTGTTAATAATTGCAGATATTTTAAAATATATTAAGTGCGTTTGGTCTGGTCCGGCAAAAAGCGCGATTTTCACGAAAAGTCGCCTGGTGGTCGAGAGATCCAAGTTTGCGAAGCACATCATGGTTCTGCTGGCGTGTGTTACGGCGATAAGGGAAGACTGCACTTCATCCCAGACAAGGCTAAAGTAAACGCTCAACTTTACGTTGAAACTCTGTTACCCAGACTCATTGAGGACTGCAAGTCTGGTTTCAGTTTCCAGCAGCACGGTGCGCCTGCTCATACGGCACGGTTGGCTCAAGGCTTTATTGCCACCAACTGCAGTGAATTCATTGGCAATGATGAATGGCCACCAAGCTCTCCAGACCTTAACCCTCTTGATTATCGAGTCTGGGTAGCTATGCTTGAACGCTACAAGACATTTATTCCCATACCAAAGAACATTGACGAGCTGAAAAAGTCTTGCAGCGAATATGAGACCAGCTACCGCAGGACTCAATCAACAAGGCCATACTGAGCTTCACAAAGACTTCGAGCTGGCGTGATAGCTAGGGATGTACACTTCGAACATGCCTTGAGAAAAACTGCTCAACAGATTTCTGATTTCGCAATGAAAGATGATTTTATTTGACATTGAAAATTGCAAGTGATTGTCCATTTTTCTTCGGAAATTTGAAAAAATTGAATAAAACATTTAAACAGCTATAACTTTTGAAGCTATGCAAATTGTTTAGTGAAATTTTCGTGGATTGTTGAAACATCATTCCTATGTAAATGCTTAAATTTTGATAGAACAATCTCAATTGGTTGCGAAGAAATTGCATTTTATCCGGTGGGACATTTTATATTGGGCCACCCTGTACACTTAAATTCTGTAGATGACAGAAATAGCCTTTCTAGTTTGTTCGCTTAATACGGGTAAAAACTGAAATTATTTAGAATTATCCATAGCCTAACTTATGGACGTTACGAGGGAATAGCTTTTCGCTTATTGACAATACGTGTAAAGCATCGTAGAAGTAGCTTGCTACTCACGATGGTACAGAAATTGTTGTAATTACAATTACAATCACTAATCTGCAGATTATTTGTAGTAGCGTCAAGATTAAGTACTCAGTCACACGAAGTTGTTCAAGCACTTTATATCGTAAGTACCTTTGAGAGTGCCCCTCGAGTTGAAGTAGGCCACTCTTGTTTAAGTCCACCTTAGGATACAGAAATTCCAGAAACAAGACGATATACCGGTTCAACCAATAATTAGAGATTGTCTGTTAGTTGCTGTTTAACGACACTGCGTCATAACAAAGATGATCAGCGTCAACCTCCTCCTTTCTCTAGGCTTGGGACGGGCACTGCCAGTGTGCGAGCAGTGAACTGAACTTAATTGATTAAATTTTAGCCTATTCCAGTGTTATGCATTCTCTAACGACGTCTGCCACGGCGCGCTGACGTCATCATTTTGCCTTACCTTACGAAACAAGTGAATGAGTTCTTTCAAATTGTTAAAGTAGGCCTAGAAGTAGGCTATAACGTTGAGCTAATCAAGCAGATAAAGTATGTTCAGTATTAAGTACTTTTAAAATTGCAGAAGAACTCATGTTATCGTTCACCGTTTACTCTTGCAACCATTGCGGTGGAACGTCTGCAGATTTATGGTTGGTTATAATAGCTGCTGCTTCAGTGTCTTGATTTCATTAGTGTGTAAATTTCAGATACCAATAGTCTACGACTGAAGTAGGGATTACTATTATTCCAAGGTTTAACGTCGTCTTATGACATCAAAGGTCGTTGACGACAATTCACAATGTATACGATATAATGAACACGAGAAGTTTAGATCAAAGTAGCGATTAGGATTCAGAGGCGGCCTTTGACAGTCTTTGACAATTTTGTGCTATAGGCAAGGACAACAATCCGTACTTATAAATGATATCTTTTCGAAGGAAGTGTCTATCATGTATTTTTCCGGAATTTGCCGCCACTTGAAAAATGCCGCTCTAGGCAGCCGCCTTTATCGCTTATACCTAAAGCCGGTGTCACGAAATAGAGTATCCCCATGCATGAGTATCCCCCTTAGCGAAATGGAGTATTCGGTTTAATTTGCATTGTTGGCGGTTTCTAAGTGTCTTCAGTCGTACTGTTTGGATTTATTGTACACATAACATTTTTAAATTGCGTATTTTTAGTTTGTAAGTCGACCTGAAATCAACTTACTTCGAATGATTAACTGGGGATACTCTAAACCGGTTTATTCCATCCGGGGATAAATTCATACATCCCCCAGATAGTCCTAGGACGGATACTCTATTTCGTGATACCGGCTCTGTTAGCATTAGTTTCAGTTTAACGACACTGTGTAACAGCAAAGATCATTCGCATCAAAGTAGCGATTGGATGGATCCAAAGTTTAACGACAGGTTATGACAACAAAAGCCGTTGTCGTCGACATAAATAATTTTGAACATGTTCTCAATACTGCTCTATTCAGAGTAGCGATTGAACGTAAATTATTATAGTACATGTATACGGACGAAGAGATTTAAACGATTTAAAGTAGCGATTGGATTGGATTGGATCCACAGTTTAACGGCAACTTATGACAACATAGGCCGTTGCCGCTAACAAAGATTATTTCTGGCTTATTACTGTGCTCTTAAAACTTAAATTATCGATATATAGTATACGAAAGAAACGATTTAAAGGTTTCTAAAGGCAAGAGCAATGCCGGGAGCAGACGCAGACACAGATCACAACTAATCATGAAGACCCGCATAAAACTGAAATTCATCAAAAGAAACAAGAAAATAAGACAGAGATGGATTAAAAAGAACCTGAAAGAAAAGAGCAACGAACTGGGAAAGAAATAGAAGAAAATCGAACAGAATACGAGGGAAAATCCATAGAAGAAAGATGGAATAGACTGAAAGAGAATATCATAATTATAGAGGGCCAATGACGTCGTCGGAGCAGAAGAGAGATTACCTGCTAGGAAACCGTAGGTAACAAGAGAAATGATAGAAGAGATGGAGGAACGGAGGAAATGGAAATACCAAAGCACCGAGAAAGCAAGGAAGGAATAGAGAAAATAAAAAAACTGAGAAGAACAACAGAAGAGGGATGGGAAAATGGTGGGAAGAGAATGTCAATAGTTGGAACTTGGAAGACTTACGGCAAAAGGGAAGATATGAGTCTCCTCTCAGCGTTTGTCCGATCCATTTCCTTTGTCTCTCTCTTATTGTGCGTATCAGGGCTCTTTCTTCTCCAAATCGTCCCATCACTTCTTCATTTGTTTGTCCAGCTGATTTTGTCCATTCTTCACCATGTCCACATTTCGAAAACTTCCAGTCTTCTTATATTCGCTTTTCTCATTGTCCAATGTCCATGTCTCTGATCCATACAGCACCATACTCCATACCAGTGCTTTTATCATTCTGATCTTCCGATTCCTGTTTAGTTTTTCGCTCAGTAGGCCTAGTCTTCTCCTGTTTCTCCTTTTCTTTTTGAGCATGCCTCCATTTCCTGTTGCTATCGTTTTTTGATTTCTCTGTGGCATATTTTCAGTATTGTTCAAACAAATTTCGGAAGCATTTCTAACGACTTCCCATTCCAAATCATCATCCCATCGACTATCATGTTCTTCGAACCAAACTACGCCATAATGTTCACGAATCACTGAGAGATAATGTTCAGTAATTAATTTTAATCGCCAATGATTCGAGTCATCACGCCCTGTTTTGGTCAATAATGTTCTAACTAGACTTTGCAACACTTAAAAGAACCAGTTAACAATGTACCTTGAAAACTTTGAAAACGTCATAATTATTCTTACATTATGTTCATGTACATAAGCAGCATCGCAGACCTTAGCAATGCCGACACACACCAGCGAAACACGGACCCCACTTGGTTAGAACACACTCCTTACACACCTAAAAATATTGCTAACGGATGCTGTTTAAGCATTAAACACCATAATAATGTTGTTTAAACTCCGCAACTGTTCGCAGTGATCAACCTCTCAATCATGGTACGGTGTTAGCTCTGGAACAACTGTATACAGACATAATAGATGTCGGAAGCTAAATCAAACACAGAAAGCCTGCACGATGCGAAATCCGTTTGAAAATTCGGTGTATAAACACGGGTCGCATTACACAAACTTGTATTTTAAATTATTAAATCTCAAATAAATCCGCCAAGCAAAACAATAGATAACTAGTAACTTAGTTATCCAAAACACAGATAATTTCCTAATGAATTATGGCTTCAAAACTTACCAAAGCAGAGTGATTTCGTCGCGGTAGGCCTAATTCCCTTTACTGTGCTAAATGCCGCGGCTCGGCTGATAGGAGGCATACCAAAGTTCGAGCATATATCTGGCTTTATACGGGAGGAACTGCACTGGCTGCCAATGCAAAAACGCATTGAGTTTAAGATCCTAATGCTTATGCGCAATTGTCTTGCAGGTCAAGCCCCAGTCTATCTTAGGGAGCTTTGTGTGCCAGTGCTTTCCATACCAGGTCGTAGATTCCTTCGCTCTGCCACTCAAGGCGACCTGGTTGTCCCTGTGGCTCGAACTTCCATGGTGCTTCATAAGAGCTTTGCTGTGATCGGTCCATCTTTCTGGAATGGGTTGCCTAGCAACCTACGTAATGAGCTTCTTGGTCTTTCCTTGCCCCTTTTCCGCAGGCGTTTGAAAACCATTCTTTTCGATCGTGGTTTGGTGTTGTCAGGTCGGGAGCGCCTCTGAGGAGTATTTCTTGAAGTGGCGCTATATAAATTTGCGATTACGATTACGCTTACTTGACTCAGTTTAGCATGTATCAATGTAAAAAATTTATTTAACCGTAATGATAGTCATTGTTATTTTGTCATGTCAATTACAGCGATTATTGGCTTTGCCTAACTTCGAACAACTTAATAAAACCAATAAAAAATATATTTGTCGAATGAGTTTGAGACAAAAAATTCAAGGTTTCCCCAGTTTCTTACAGTGTGATTCTCCTTACAGATTTTATTTTAGTTATAGTTACAGTTATAGTTAATGGTTTTTTATTTTAGTTATAGTTATAGTTATAGTTAGTAATATTTTTTAGTTATAGTTATAGTTATAGTTAATGGACTTTTATTCTAGTTAATTTTAGTTACTATTTAGCTACAATAATTAAGGCTATATAAGTAAAATTGTACGTATTAACACGCTGTTTCACAATTTGCTTGGAGCTTTGAAAGCCTTTGAAGCATGGGTGCATTTAGCTTCATGAATACACGAGTTTCCAAAGTAACTGACAAATTGCATAGGGGCCTAATAAAAATATCGCATTTTCGCTCTCATTTATGTCGAATCGTCCATATTGCACTTCCTATGTTTATTTTTTGCATTAACGAAAATAAAGATGAATTTTCGTTATTGTTATTTTCGTTATAGTTTTAGTTATAGTTAATGATATTTTTTAGTTATAGTTATAGTTATCGTTAACGAAATCATTTTATTTTCGTTAACGAACATTTTCGTTATCGTTATCGTTAACGAGAATCACACTGGTTTCTTAACAGGGTTTTGGCCAATCTTAAACAGCTTTATAATTGATGACAAAATTTAATGACCATGAGGCGGTTTGAAGCGTTTCTCAACATAATTTTAAAATAATCGAATCTTGGAAGAGAGCTTCTAAAAACAAATTAAAGTATCATTTCCAAACGCATTGGTTATTATTATTATCAATCGCGCCTTCTCACTGGTTGGCACCTCGTTCTGGAACGGGCTCCCTTTGGCGCTGCGCTTTCATCCCAGAATTCACTCAAAATCTTTCCATTTTGCCTCAAAACTGGCCTTTTCATCCGCGCTAGAGTCGGAAGCGCTCCTAATTAGTAACCTATATAAATCTTCGTAATGAATTAATGAATTATATTATTATTTTTTTTTACCCGAGGTAAAAAGAATCCATAGGAACAAAATTATTATTATTATTATTATGATTATTATTATTATTATTATTATTATTATTATTATTATTATTATTATTATTATTATTATTATTATTACTACTACTACTACTACTACTACTACTACTACTACTATTGTAATTATTACAAACATTTTAACCTTCGCAGGACCAAGCGGGGTAAATAATTACCCCAGCGGTTTTTCGATGTTGATTGCGGAGCAACTGTGGGGAGTTATAATTTGACGTTTCATGTGTTTACAAGTTAATACCCCAGACATATTCTGACAGCATAACCACCTTGATGTCATGTTGTGGGGAAAAGATAATTAGGTCCAAAGTGTCATGGGGCATGTCCTGGGGTAAAAATTTACCCCGCTTGGTCCTAGACGTCGTTATTTTTCATACATAGGAAAAATATATTTTTTAAATATCCGAGCTCAGAAGTAACTTAAAATTATAAATAAAGTGTTGAATCTAACAAAGAATTAAGTTTTAATAGTTGCATAAATGTGGAGAGTTTAATTTCCAAAATGGCGGCCAATATGGCCGCCAAAACACAAAATATGCATATCCCAGCTCATAGGCAAGCTAGAATAACAAACGAAGTGTCGAATTTAATATTTTCAAGGTCAGGGATTCGATGTGTGCTAGAGGTAATAGTATGGGAGTGTTACTTTCCAGGATTGCGGCCAATATGGCCGCCCAAACACAAAAATATGCATATCCCAGCTCATATGCAAGCTAGAATAACAAACGAAGTGTCGAATTTAATATTTTCAAGGTCACGGATTCGATCTGTGGTAGAGGTAATAGTATGGGAGTGTTACTTTCCAAGATGGCGGCCAATATGGCCGACAAAACACAAAACTATGTGTATCTCAGCTCACAGGTAATATACATTAACAAATGAAGCATCAAATTTAATACATTCAAGGTCAAGGAATTGATTTATCGTAGTGGCAATAGCGTGTGAGTGATACTTCCCAAGATGGCGGTTAATATGGCGCCAGAACACAGAAATTTGTATATCTCGGCTCATATTTTGCTTTTGGCCGCCATATTGGACGCCATCTTGGATAGTAACGTTCCCATACTATTGCCACTTCGAGAAATGGATTCCTTGATCTTGGAACTACTAAATTTGATACTTTGTGTTTTTTATTGTAGCTTATTTTGATCTGAGATATATTATATTTCTGTGTGTTGGCGGCCATTTTGTCCGCCATCTTGCATAGCAGCATTCCCACACTATTGCTACTATGAGAAATCGATTGATTGACCTTAAAATTATTAAATTCGACATTTCATTTGTTACTGTAGCTTGCCTATGAGCTGAGATATACATTTTGTGTGTGATGGCGGTCATATTGGCCGCCATCTTAGAAAGTAACACGCGCAAACAATTGGCACTACAAGAAATGGATTCCTTGACCTTGAAACTATTCAATTAAACACTCCATTTGTTATGATAACTTAACTATGAGCTGAGAAATGCATTTATTTGTGTTTGGCGGCCATATTTGCCGCCATCCTGGAAAATAGAAGTCGCACAGTATTGGCACTACGAGAAATGGATCCCTTGACCTTGAAACTAGTAAATTTGGCACTTTAGTTTTTAATGTAGATTACCTATGAGCTGAGATATACATTTTGTGTGTGTTATGGCGGCCATATTGGCCGCCATCTTGGAAAGTAACTCTCACACACTATTGGCACTACAAGAAATCGATTCGCTTACTTTGAACTATTTAATTCGACAATCTATTTGTAATGGTAACTTAACTATGAGCTGAGATATACATTTATTTGTGGTTTGGCGGCCATGTTGGCCGCCATCTTGGAAAGTAACATTCGCACACTATTAGCACTACGAGAAATGGATTCCTTGACCTTGGAACTATGTAATTCGACACTTCATTTGTTGCTGTAGCTTACCTGTGAGCTGAGATATTACAAATTTTAATGGGGTAAAAAATTACCCCGCTTGGACCTCGACGTATCGTAAAATGTTTTGGTCCTGCGAAGGTTAATGCGCACAAAGTGTCTCAGAAATGCGATTCATAGGCACAAAATGCAAAACAAACCCAGCAGAATCAAGCCACTGACAGTGAATTTTTACAATTCTGCACGTATCGTCGATGTTATATAGCCAATAACGTATGTTTAAACCTGCTCAGTATTTTGCAATCACTTTCTGAAGCTGTCGAAGTGTTTGATTAAGAAAACAGCGTATGATGTGCTCAAAAGGTAGACTAGATTTGAGTTTCTTAAATTCTAACATTGCTTGTGAGAGTGATGTCTGGTCGACCAGACATCTCACTTTCAAATATCTAGCCAGGAAATGCCTTCCAAGAAAATAATAATGGCGTATCATAAAATAATTATCATCAAGAACTTCAGAAAGTAAACCCTTCTTAGAATGAATCCTTTGGACAAAAAACTGGTTGAACGCACAATTAGAAGTTCCTTCAATTTTCGGGAAATCTTCATAAAGAGACGATAAATAGAAGAACAATGTGTGAAATCCAAGCAAACATCGAATTTCAACGTCGAAATAGGAGTCAAGTGGTGGCAACACCATTACATTGGCAAATGCAAGTTCTTTGAAGTCCACGTGTAGATCTGGCATATCGAGAATATGTTCGCACAAATCTAAAACTTCAGGATATCTATGACACTGGTACAGATACGCAGCACGGTAACAGTCAGCTGTATTG